>CABFOS010120117.1:0-11948 GCA_900660315.1 Diretmoides pauciradiatus
GGCCTGCCAGGGTGTGGTGGAGAGGGTGGTTGGGATTGTTCATGATAGCCAGCAGCTTGCTCTTCATGCGTCTCTCCACCACAGTCTTCACTGAGTCCAGGCTCCTTCCCATTACTGACCCAGCCTTTCTGACCAGCTTGTCCAGCCGCCTGGCATCCTGGTCCCTGATGTTGCCACCCCAGCAGACTGCAGCATAGAACAGGACACTCGCCACCACTGACTGGAAGAACATGTGTAGCATCTCCCCACAGACATCAAACGCCCTGAGCCTCCTGAGGAAGAACAGCCGACTCTGTCCCTTCCTGTACAGTGCATCCACATTTGCAGACCAGTCCAGCTTGTTGTCCAGGTGCACACCTAAGTATTTATAGGTCTGCACCACCTCGATGTATGGAGTATAACTTTTTGGACTATTGATTGGTAGAACTACCCATTTGACTCAAAATAGGCTCTTTGGCTGTAAGTGACCCTGTCTAATGGATTGGATCCTTTTATTGCATTGTCTCCAAGCTGGTCTGAAACAATAAAGTTTTTTAAAAATTGGAGATGAGAGGTGGTGGTATCTAGGTGTGCTTCTAGGATGCTGGAATTCACGGTTGAGCCTTCTTGAGGTGTCAGGAGCCCAACTCAACAAAACATCGATGAAGGAAGGTGGCCACTAAAAAACCCCAATGATATGCCACGTACTGCTGGTGACTAGCGTAGGTAACTGGAGAATGGTGCCATCTGACGAATGACTCTGGAGATTTACTGTATGACGGTGTGTGGCCTGATTCATTCGGTTCATTTGGTGGTTGTATCATATCTGAATTGGGCTTCTATGAGTGTTTGCCCTGGATTATGGCACAAGGAATAGTAACATCTTGTCCTGTGTATTAATTAATAACTCTGTATTTAATGTTGGTCCCAAAATGAATTCATGGCAACTGGTGTCCATTCCATTGAGCCACAGGCTCAGTTGAAGCAGCAACAAGCAGCGTGTCCAAAGAGAACCAAATCAACCTCCTCATGACTGACTGAGATGTTGGCTGCATAAAGATAGCTTCCCAGATGCTTTGACTTGAAACAATATCAATATTCAATGCATACATCATTATTACTGGCAAGATACTACAGTACAGTACATGTACGTGTTCAGTTCAGTTCAGTTTATTTATACAGGAAAAATATAAAAGTAACATTGTCAGTGTTACATCATAATGGCCTGGCTCGGTTTAACAACTGGTTTTCAGCAGGTTCCTGTTCTGCAGCACATATAATAGATACACCGACATGCAAACATATGACAAACATAACAATCATACAATCAATCAAAGGAAAAATAAACAAGATAAAAACTGGGTGTGTTGGATCAGTGATTACAGGTGTATTCGAGCATCAGGTGTTGTTTGTATGCCTGTTTGAAATGTGAAATAGAAGTTATTGCTCTGATGTGATGTGGGATGTCGTTCCAAATTTTTGTTCCGCTCCCCACCGAACAGGCGCCCCGACCGACCAGTAGGAGGCGCTAGTGCAGCCACCAGGACAAAGACACGGCCAATTGTGCCTGTAGGAACGCTCGGCCAAGCCGGTGGCAACCCCAAGGATCGAACCAGCGACCTCAGGGCTGGTAGGCAGCGGAATATACCTACACTACCCGAGCGGCCTACACATTCAGTCTTAACCACATCGATCGACTCGCAGACTGATCTGAGCCGTCCTGATCATATAAAACATGTTTGATATTTACTACCCAAGAAAAGCCAACGAGAGTGAGGTGAGGCGAAGGAGCTCTGTTACCAAGTTATATTAATGATAATAATATGACTGAGAGACAAAAAAGGCAGACAGAGATGCTGGAACACTCCTTCCTGTCTGGTAGCCTTCCTCATTCACTAAGGGAAGCTGATATCACCTTGATCCTTAAAAAGGGAAAAGCCCCGAGGACTGTTCGGGATATAGGCCTATTGCTCTTCTAAATCAAGATCTTAAGCTATTATCTAAGATATTAACACTATAATTGATGAGGATTCTGTCTTTTGTCATTAAGGAAGACCAGACAGGCTTCATCAAAGGCAGGAATTCTAGTCACAATGTCGGAAGGCTCTTGAATATTATTCATCACTGCCAAACACAAGAAATTGATAGTATGGTCATCTCATTGAATGCAGAGAAGGCATCAATTTAACCTGGGGGACATTTTATCAAATGGGTCAAACTCTTATATAATAAGCCCTTAGCTTCAGTTATCACCAATTGTTAAAGATCAGACAACTTTCCACTCCATCACTCAACACATCAGGGCTGCCCCCTTAGCCCCGCCCCTTTTGCCCTTGCAGTGGAGCCTCTGGCCGAGTCCATCAGGACCCAGCAAAGAGGGGTATACATGTAGGTGGAGCCCAATACAAAATCTCCCCTTACATGGACAATGTCTTGCTGTATTTGTTGGAGCCTGTGACTTCCGCTCCGCATCTTGTTGATATTATTAGTCTGTTCGGGTCCTTTTCTTGTTACAAAATGAATTTCTCTAAATCCCTGGCGATGCCAATGGGAAGCCTCAGAGACAGAACTAGATCCCTAGCCTCATTTCCATTCTGCTGGTCCATGTCAGGTTTTGTTTACCTTGGTGTTCAAATTACTCCTACTGTATGTTTCATCAAAGGCCAATTTTAACCCTCTCCTAGATACTATAAAGAAGGACCTACACAGATGGGCTCCACTTCCCCTACCATTGCTTGGCAGAGTCTATTGATCCCTTTGCTTATATCAAGCCAGGTGCAGAAGTTACTTAATGGTTGGTTGAGTGATTTTATTTGGAACAAAAAAAAGCCTAGGCCAAACATTTCAAAGTTACAGCTGTCTAGCTCAAAAGGAAGTTTATATGTCCCCAACATCAGATGGTATCAACTAGCATCTCAACTGAGCTTTATAGCAGAGTGGGTTAAGGAGGATCCTACTTCTGTTTGGTTGGACCTGGAAATGTCAGATCTCTGGCTCCCTGCTGGGCCATTCGTCCTGTAAGAGTTCAAAATCAGCTATAGGAGTCTCTGTAACAACGATCCCATAATTTCCAATACTTTAGAAACATGGTTTATTACATGAAAACTTGAGGGGAAGTCTAATTTAACCTCCCTACTGATTCCACTTCAAGGTACCCCTGGTTTCCTGCCAGGTATAGACAGTGGGTATAGTACTTGGACATCTCAGGGGATAATCAAAATGTGTGATTTCTTTGAGGGTGCATCCCTATTGTCGTTTGAACAACTTCAAATCAAATCCAATCTCCCCAGGCATATTTTTTAGCTAGCTCCAGATTCGAGATTTCATAACTAGAAAAACTACTTTCAATATTAATGCTACTACATCAGCAGTAGAGCAGTTACTTCTCCTAAAATCCATAACTCGTTTCTATGTCTTAAGCCAGCCTGAGGTGTTGAATGTGCAGGGTGTTGCACAGACATGGCAAAATGAATTTGGTGTAAACATTGATGAGGATAAATGGGATGTGATATGGGACCAATATCAGTGTGTAACCGTGCTAGACTGTTGCAGTTTAAAATCCTGCACCGTTTGCAAATCTCTCCCAACAAAAGCTATAAAATGAATCTCCAGCTTTCACCTTTGTGCCTAAAATGTAAAATCTCTGCAGGGACCTACACTCATTGTGTCTGATCCTGTCCTAAAATACGAGCATACTGGATGGATATTTTGCAAGATATGGAAAAAATATTTGGTGTGTTTTTGCATATGATCCCTCTCTTTGTTCCTGGGTTGTCAAAGTCGAGTTGCAATTGTTGTTGCTAGTTGTGGCAGACTGTACGATATCCTTGCATATGTCGCAAGGAAGAATATCTTTTTGTCATGGATAAATGTCAAACCTCCCAATAAAGCAAACTGGCGCAAAACAATCATGGAGTGTTTTACTCCTGAATACTTGACCTGTCTGCTTCACTCTTCAAAGGGACAGTTCGTGAAGATATGGACTCCATGTCTCACACTTGCAAGCATTCTCCTGGACTAATTGTGAGTTCTGTATCTTGCTTATAACACTGTAACTGTAATGCCCCTTTGTCATCTGAGCTTTTATTATTATAGCTTGGCTTTTATTTTTTATTTTACATTTCTGTTACTACAGGTATTATTCATGCTGATTGTGTAGGCCAATGTTGTGCTGAGTTCTTTGTTATTTGTGTGTGTGTGTGTGTGTGTGTGTTTAAAAAAAGAGCAAAACTCAACACACTTGAGAGAAAAAAGAAAAGGCAGCTAGAGCCATTTCTCCCAACCTGACGTACCTGTTGCAGAATGACCATGGTTCAGCCTCCGGTTGATTCCAAACCATCAGAAGTCACCATGTGAGGGCCCTGCGATGAAGGACAGTGCAGAATACAGTCATGCAATTCAAATAAAAATGTTAGTCTCCATCTTTGGTGCTCTTTTACTTTTGTGCGTGATCAATTTCTACATACTTTATTTTATATGACGTTCCATTCAACTTTTTTTTGTCCTTTCATGCAACTTCTTGCACTACGCATATTAGATTAAGGCATCAAGCTTTTTCAAATTTCATGCAAAAGAATTTGCTTCATATCACTCGGAACATAAAACATACTCAAGACTATAAAATTAAACTCAATTTGGACCTTCTGGGCTATACACCACCCACCATACATTTCAGTTTTAATTGTTATTTAAAAAAATATATATTAATGTTTCAGATTCATTAAATGTTAATCTGCATAGTTTCAGTCTTCCCTTGCATACAGATACACACAAACTTCATAAACAACAACCAAAGTGCTGCATAATTACAGGGTTGCCAACTCATATGCTTCTGGCGTGACACACACTTTCACCCTCAGTCACCTTCATGCTCTTATGCCAAAACATTGCCACAGCAACAGATGAGCAGGCTTTACTTTGGTGCTGCAGAGATACTGTACAACGCCAAGATTATGACTTGCTCATCTCATCACCGTCATTGCTTGTGTGTGTGTGTGGGGTGAAATGGATGATCTTGTTGTTAGTACAACAACAACAACAACTTGAGGTAGCGCCAGGATCAGCGACAGCGACAGGCAGCACCTGAATCCATGCGAAGCGTGATACAGGTAACTAGAGAATTTTACTAGTGGACTATTTCAGTTCAGTATCATTCATCCCAGACATGATCTGACCAATAACTCCTGTGGGGTCACGCTCCATTAAACAGTGGCCATCCATCATGATGCTGCAAGTTAGTTTCACTTGAGTGAATTAACTAGTAAGCTAGCAGCAATGGTAAACTGATAAACTTTCAACTAAATGCTTTTCTTTCAATTCAGTTTGTGTAAAGGGTTGAGATTCATCTTAAAATGCGGTACCCCAATATTTTTGTTATTTTCAAGATTATCCTAGTAGAGGCCAGTAACATAAATATCAATTGACCCTGTGTTTACTTTCTTCACTGAGACAGAGAGGAAGAAGAAAATGAAAAGACTCAATCAGCTCTCGTCAATCAAAGCTCAGCTTTTGGAAAGGAAGATATACGGGACACGATGAGGAGACATGAGAGAAAAAAGAAAGAGAGAAGGTGATGAAGATGAGAGGAAGAGAAGGTACTGCTCACTGTTCCCAGGATTTAACATTATGTCCCTGTGCTGTTCAACACAAACACAAACTGACCTGATCCAATTCAAACAATGTGATTACCACAGAGATGTTCTTTGGTAATGTCACTATCCTCTTCTGTATTTCTAGATTGTAGTGTGGATCATTCGTTGCAACATTTAACTTATTCTCATGTACATGTATGTGTATTACTGCTTTACAGATCATTTATGCTACTTCTCACTGACATGGTTTTAAAGCTATTGTTATCCAATTTTTCATTTAGTTTTTTTTTTGGGGGGGGGGGTCGCATGCCCCCGAACTGCCCTAGCAAGCTCAGTTTTTGAACCTCGGTATTTCTAAAACCCTGCGTACAGCCCTGAGTGTATGTGTATGTCTAGTATTGTGACATTGTGAGTATTTCCCTGGGTGGAGGTCCCGGGGTGGCGTAGTCAGGCGTTATCCTTAAATCTTGCCCCATGCTGCTAAGACTGCTGCTCCATGCTGTCACTTTAACACTTTGGTATTAATGTTCTCATCACTTAAAAGACTTTATCAACTTTCTGGGAGTTTGGCTCATTGGTCACCTTACCCAATCTGTAACGAGTCTCTTGAAGTCTCGGGGGAAGAAAGATCTTCTGCCACTGAAAGTTAATTATCTTTGTTGAATTTTATTGAATCTATTTTTCCAATCCCCTGAACAAGCCTGACAGGTCTAGATGTGTTATTATAATTAACTAATCATCCTGATACCGGGCTGCTGTTCTCATTTTCTCTCATGCTAGTCACCAACAATTACTGACCATATGCTCAGCATTCACACAGAGATATCTACCAGAGACAGAGTTGATTTTGGTGCCAATCCTCTCATCAGATATTGGGTCAGGTGACCAATGGGCCAAACTCCCAACAGTCAGTGTAGTCATTTTACTTCATGTCATACTACTTGTTATTCCCTCAACTCTTCAGTAATAACAGATATTAGTCAGAACAGAGTTAATCACGATATGTTGCCCCAGCCATGTGGCTCAGCTGGACATGGGAGACTGGTGAAGGAAAGGAGTTGGGGGTTAATGGGATGGGTGGGGGCCCTTGCAGGCTTACTTGGATTCCTAGGGCTAATCCCACCACTTAAGTACAAACCATAGATTAGTATGGCTGCTGAATCATTTTTTTCTCCCTTGACAATACCACACTGCTCATTCCTTTGTTATTCTCACTCACGACGATGATGAGTTGTACTGTAGCCTTTTGTTTCTAGATTCAACTATATCAAGCACATTTGGATTTCTACAGTATAGTCTATACCTGGTCAGATTTGGCTGGTTTAAACACAATATACTGTGAGTATAAAAATGGAGAAAATTCCCTATGGCTGGCATCTTAAAAATAAAAAAGCTAGGATTTGGTGTTTGTGCTGCACTCCATGTTTGGAAATGGTTTTTAAGAATGCACCAATTCACTTGTAACTGGAAAAGTTAAATGTTTTGAGTGCAGGACAGATTTATTATACTGTATGCAGTGTCTCCCCAGCCAACTCCATCCATATGTAGCTCCTCACAGCATGCCCAGCATATGCCAAGACAGAGCTTCTTATCCAGAACCCCAGGGTGCCAGTCTGGCTACCATCCCAAAGACAGACCTGTACAGTACACTAGGCCTGAACTGTACTGAGTGGTCCGCCCTGCACATAAAACAGCCACTGGTCATGACACAGAGGCCCAGATCTGCTAAGAAAAGGTGCAAACCTTTACCATGTGCAGAACAATATGTACTGTAGGCAATCTCCAATTGTGTCCCTTTTGTGTACCTACAGTATAGCTTGGATTGTTTCAAAAGGTGGAAGAAAAAAAGCACAGTAAGACAATATTTGTATACATGCCAGAAGACATTGTGGTGGTGGTGCTTGCAAACAGGAGGGTTTTCATTAGGTTGAACTGCCATGTCTGAAATCCCTGTGGTAGTAACTTTTATAAAGCAGCTATTGCTTTCTGTTTTCTGTTGCATTGGAATATTGCTTTTTCTATTTCACATTTCTCTTCAAATTAGATTGTTTGTGGAAGCTTCTGGTTAGCTAGTAGAAGATTAATTTCAAGTTCTCCGGTTTCCTGATAAGGTAATTATTATCAACATTCAATTGTTTGATTTAGGTTTTGCATATAGTTTGTTGGACTTCTTTTTTGTAAGTGGGTCGCAGTAGTGACCTATTAGTGGTGATTTTATTTTATTACATTGCTTGCTAAGATGCTCACAGCTGACAAGTGCATTACTAATGCCGAGCTAGTTTGTTGTTGTTTTAACATGAAATGAGAGTACCCTCATAGCTGAACAAAATCCATCTCATTGTCTTTCTATTCCTTCCTGCCTCAGCCTGGAGAGAAGAGCAACTTCATCTTCCTCCTCATCCACTTTGTACTCCTGCTCGTTCTCTTCTCTCACTGTACAATACCATGTTGTACAGCGTGCCATACACAACAATAGGCTAATTTAGCAATCCATAAGAAGTGAAGGCGTGGTTTCTCCAAGTGCTTAATACGCCACACAATCAAAGGTCACATTAGCACTTTCTGGGTTAATACAATCAAATGGAGAGTTACTTGATTAATATCATACGATCTCACCACTAACACAAATACATATTAATCAGGCTAAAAAGGTGTCCCGATGTGTTGCAAAAGCATTAGCACCAGTCCAAGCATTCAGGAGATGCTTTAGTTGCGCAAAACCTTAACCCTCCATTATTGCTGGCAATGTAATGCCCCAAGACCCCAAGTCGACCTCGTCTCAGATCTTCATGTACTGGCCAATAGCAATCTCACTAATGCCAAAAGGCTGCCTGGGGATTCAACAGCTAATCTGTGTGTGTGTGGCCTATAATGCTGTTCTAATGAGGAGGCCGAGAGGTGTATGGGTATACAGTATATGCAAATAATGACTCACATGGCAGGGATTCAGAGGTGCAGCCACAGAGGACTTTGAAATGTTCATCGCTGACAAAGGAAGTTTAAACGCCTTGCTTCCATGTCTTCTGTTGTTTAGCCTTTCTGAAAAAAAGTCAGACAATAAGCATTTGTTTTGTTAAATAAAAGCATCTTGAATTTATAGTATTAAAATTATTTATACATAGTGCAGTTTTGAAATGCAACTGAACTAAGCTCCAACACACTGACTTGGGGTCAAGGTCAGGTGATAAGTGACAGTGACTATTAGCGCAGCTAATGAGCCTCAAGTAAAAACTCCTGTCATCAGCAAGTGCTCTTGTTATATTTTTGCGTAATAAGGAGCAACACCACAATCTACTGTAGGATGATCATACCGTGCTTTACCCTCGATCCAAACACTGTAAGAAATGGTCTCATTTAAAGCTATAGTTTAGATTTCTCTGATGTCGCTGAGCTGTTGGCTCAAGCAGAATACTGAGACCCAAACCAAGCGAGGAAGTAAACAACTGGCAAATGTGGAGTTAAACCTCACCTATCAACCAGTGTAACAATGTCAAGATACTTAACTTCATGGGCATCATTTCCTTCCATTTTGTCCTAGTGCCTTTTGCTCACATTACATGTTCTGTCATTTCAAAAACATTATAAATACACATTTTGCTTACAATTTTATTAATATTTCTTTATATTCCCATCATTTTCTCAACTGTTTGTTGATTCCTACTTACTATCTTCCTACTTACTATCTGCTGCTAGTAGTGTGTTTTAACTTATCTGACAAGCAGGAATCTCTAATATAATCTATTTTAGAAGAAAACATCAAACCATATATATATATACACACACACACTATATATACTCTGCTAACAATGCAGCCAATCACAACATGTTTACTTCAAGTTTGCATAAGGGTTCCTTTAAGTGCTGGCGCAGGACGGAGGTTTTGGCAGTGAGCGGTAAGAGGCTTTGGCCTAAAGCTACAGCCGAGCAGCAGCACCGTGGCCTGACTGATGGTTAAGCCCTCGGCCCAGAACCCGCATCCACCTGCCCCACTTACCTCTCCACACACTAGGGCCTCTTTCTTCCAGTCTTTTCCCGACCCCTCTTTTGATGTGGGAAGGCCTGAAGTGTCCCAGTGCAACAGGTGAGAGGAGGGCACAGGAAGGGAGAGGAATCTGGAAGCTGGAAGATGAAGTCTCTTTCTCGACTCCTGTCAATCCTTTCCCAGGGCCGCTACCTCTTCTCTTTCCAACCCAGTCCGCTGTGCGTGAGTTTGCCTCTGCTGCACCAGTTATAGCCTGATGTGTGGGGCAGTGAAGTGACTCTGCAGCCTCTCTCTCTCTGTTTCATTCATGGCTGCTGATCCTGATTAGTTGGGAGGCGGAGCTTATTGGTGGCAGATACTGAGACCAGCTGGGAAGTTGGCCGGTGTGGGGGTGGGGGGCCTGAGGTCCAGGACACGCTGTACCTCAGAGTAAGCAATATTTAAGCCTATACATCTTCTGATAATAATAAACTTTATTTATAAGCACTTTTTTAAAGTGGTTTACAAAGTGCTTTAACAAACAAATAAAACATATTAATGAAATACATTAAAACAAAAAAGCAGCAGCCACAAGAGGAAAAGATAGATCGTAAAACAGTAGAATAGTGAAGTGAACATGTCATCTTCTAGAAATGACAGTCCCCCTCTCTGGGCTAATCACTAACAAATATGACACTGGGTCCTGACCTGTAATTGTACCAATACTCTTAAAGGGTAACTTCAAGATTTTTCAACCTGGACCCTATTTTCCCATAATTGAGTCTAAGTGACTAATGAAGGCAACAATTTTTTAAATTGGTCCAGTATTGAGCGAGCTGTTAGCCGTAAAACAGACTGCAATGTAACCCAATTGGGCAATTGCGCCCCCTCAATGTATGTCCTCTAAAAGTGCTTGTTTTTGCCACTGACAGGCTCAGATTGTTATTACCAGTGTCTGACAACGTAGATACCACTGAGCTACGCTTTCTGTACTCCAACACAACAACTGGCTGGCACTGGTCTCTCCAACATCACGGACACACATGGAGAGCAGAAAACATTGTTTCCCTCCGCGGTGCCGACAGCTTGGTCCTCATCTCGACAGTGTCCAATTGGAAACCCAAATAGATGAACTGTTCAGCCTTTCTTCCAGTTTATCGCAAATCCCAACCGAGTGAGCTGAGTCACTAGGAGATGTTTACTTCAAGACATCACTAATAAAGGAGCAGCAACAAGTTATTGATTGAATGAGTTCACATATTTTTGCACACAGGGATATCTGAGTTTTGTTAAATAAACAAAGAAAGGATATAATTTGTGCATGTTCTTTATTTGAGATGTCTTCATTAAGATTTGAGTTTTAGATGAGGATTTTATATGGTTATTTCTCTATAACATATGAAATAATGAGTTCGAAAACTCTAAAGCATGACTGAATATATTGAGGCTCTCTCCCTCCCACCAATCTGCACTATAAAACATTATATATAGGTATGCTTACACCCAAAATGTATTGCATGGAAGGGACAATAAACAAGTCAGGCATGGAAATAAATTTCATCTACATTCTTTAATATCTCTGGGGGGGGAATCCTTATGGTATCTAAAGAGATTCCTTTCTGTCAAATGAGGATCCAGCACAGGTTTTCATCTTTTATTTCAAAGTCATGCCACAAGTTGACATAAAATACAAAAGAAAAAAAAGGTTTTTAGATTGTAGCTATAAAATAACCACAGTGTAACCGAGAAACAAATTCAACAAACACGCATTGAAGAAAGAAAAAAACCAAAGCTCACATTGAAAAGACAAGCACACAGTACATAACACACAGCACAGCTCTCGCTAGCTATCGGTAAACATACCAGCTCAGTGGATATATAAAATTAACAAGGTTATAAAATACTGACAAAAGATACTTGTTATAAAGACCGTAGTATCTTCTAGAGGTGTCACCATGCAGTGGATATTCCAGTCTTCAGTTAATAAACATCAGCAGAAAAATACAAGAGAATCACAAGCTCATTAATTGAGTGGATAAGACTTCATTTTGGGTAAAAATGTTGATGGGAATACAGAAAGTGTCCGATGACTTGGTAAAATTGAGTCAAATGTCATACAGCCGACATAATGCCATCACTGAGATGACATAATACTTGGCATACGGTTTCTGAAATTCCACAACTGATGTCTTTTAAGAGACACATGCAGCGGTGTGCAAGCTGACGAGGCTATACGATCAGCAGACAAGCGAACCTACTGTAACCTGCAACCATGTCGGCAATTTGTCTACAAGTGATAAACATACGTGTCTCTGTCGTGCAGGCTTTGCAGTAATGCATTTTGAATAATCACAAAAGATTCTTGAAATTGCTTTTCAGCTCTCTGAATCCCTCACCGTCTCAGTTTCATATATATA
>CABFOS010120146.1:0-13793 GCA_900660315.1 Diretmoides pauciradiatus
AAATAGACGGAGAATTTACCGCAGCGAGACGTTACCTACCATAGCTATATAACGTTAGCCAGCTAGCTAGCTATATAACGTTAGCCAGCTAGCTAGCTATATAACGTTAGCCAGCTAGCTAGCTAGCTATATAACGTTAGCTAGCTAGCTAGCTACCTTTGTTAGCAAATATTTGTCTTACCAGTCCAGAAGAAAAGCGGCGACCTCAGCGTGGCTTTAAAGCCTCTTCGACTCCTCCACATGACACCAACGATCAAATGCCGCACCGATGTTCACCCGTGTTTTGCTTCTCAATTTATCCGATAACTGTGATGAATACCGCTGCGACGCCATTTCCATCATAACACAGCGGTCTGGCCCCGCCCCCCCAGCTCTCACCCTCGTGACTTGAAGCGCTGATGCTATTGGCTCAGAGAGAACTTCCTGTAGACACGGCTGGTCTGATATAAACAACCAGATGTAAATATTATTGATATTTTGGACCCGACAAAATTGATAAAACAATTATTTCTCCAATAATTCTTTTTTTTTCTCAGGAACATATATACTTTCATTCTACACCCCTTTAGATGTTCTATAGATGTAATATTTTAGAAAAAATATTCGTTTTGATGAAAAAACTGTATCTATCACATTTAAAGGCCAGCTAAGTTTGTCATCACGCCAAATTGGAAAGATATTGATTCACATACCATAAATCATTCACATTCAGAGAGAGTGAACCATGACACATTCTTATCAACTGAGTTGACATGGCAAATACATTATTGAATTGAACATTCACAGTTGTCTTACATCCTTTCATGTTATTGTCTCATAATTTTGCTCCTGTACTCATATTTTACTATTTGAACTACAATACAAGGGAGCTACTGCTTTATGCCGTCGCGAGAACAAGTGTGTGAACCCTTCATTCCTGTGTAAATGACTTCTAAATTATGGTCTGATCTTCATCTAAGTCATAAAAATACATGAACACAATGTGAATTAACGAATAACACACATATTTGAACACATATTTGAACTTTTACGTTTCTTTATTGAACATATTGTTCAAACATTAACATCTTACATTGGAAAAAGTATGAACCATGAGATTAAGTAACGGTGGAACGTCCTTTAGCAGCAATAACATCAACCAAATGTTTGCTGTAGCTGCTGATGAGACCTGCACAATGGTTAGGAGGTGGTTTCCTCCTTACAGAACTGCTTCATTCATGGTTCTTTGATGTTTTTGGGGTGTCTTTCTTGAACAGCTTGCTTCAGGTTTTGCAGTTCGGACAGTCACCCTGATATTCTCCAGTAGAATTTAATTTTTCCCTCAATGAGTCCAAGCCGTCCAGACCCTGAGGCAGCAAATCAGCCCCAAGCCATGATGCTCCCTATACCATGCTTCACAGCTGGAATGAGGTTTTGCTGTTGGTATGCAGTTTTTTCCCTCCAAACATAACACTGTGCTCTTTTGCCAAAAACTTTAATTTTCTCTCCTCTGTTTACAGTCCATTAGATTTGTGGAACATCCAAAAGAGCAGTGGTTTCCTCCTTGGTATCCTTCCATGAACACTAAACTCTTGTTTACTAGTTTTTTTCTTATTCTGGACACAGTCAAGAGATGCCTGCACGTCCTTGGCTGTGTTCTTTGTCGACTCCTTGACCATTATGTGGCGTGCTGTTGCTGTGATCTTTGCTGGATGCCCACTAAGCAGAGTAGCATTGGCAAATAAAGTGGCACACTTTCTCTATTTGTATACTATCTGTTGGAGGCCCAAGTCTTTGGAAATGCTTTTGTAGCCTTTTCCAGCTTATGAGCCCCAACCACTCTTCTCTGGAGCCAATATGCAGGCAACTCAAAAAGGGTTAAACTTTTTCTCGCAACTGTAGGAGCTCAGGCAGAGGATTAGAGTAGATTATAGTAAATATGCACCCTTTTCTTGATAAAGTTGACCTTTTCTTCCAATCATAGTGATCAATTTAATACATTTTTTCTACAAACGTGTATGAGCCTACGGTACATATCACCACCAATTGATACAAAGCATTTACCACATGCACCGATCAGAGTCTGAAACCGTTGTTCAGCCCTCTCAACTCCTGCTGCCAACCATCACTGTACTCTGGCCTCCTCCTGCTGGCCGCCAGATGACCAATTTCTGTTGCGGAATGGACAGTTTGATACACTGACGAGCATTGCCAATCTGGCTAGCCTGTCACAAAACAGTACATCTTTGTCAGCCAGCGGCCCTGGTTTGTTTACTAGTTCCAGCATTTCATTTGACCAACATATGATGAAACAAGAAGCCCATCAAAACAACTACGTTGACTCTAAAAACACCAACGTGCTATAGCATAGTGTTGCTGTGACGGTAATGAATATGATTAAATTCTATTTCATGTCTTGACATAGTCGCTGCAGCTAGAGAATGCCTAATTTTTGGTACGTGGATGAGCACACACAGCACACTAGCCCCCAGCTGGTTGATGGTTTTTACTGTACTACCTGATGCATGAGCATGTTCTGCGTGGCCTAAACAGTGCATGCCATAATTCCCATAAGCCATGCTCATTGCAAAATGCATTACACGGATGAATGAACAAATGTACACACAGAGCTGTGTACATGGCTCCTAACGAGAGGCTCAACCCTTTTGCACCTAATTAGTAGCATTGGTATAGGGGATAATGATATATAATGTCAAAAATAAGCACATTCCATATTTTGGTGAACAGTGATATTTAATTTGTCCAAGCATAAATTTGTAACTTAAAAAGTTTTCTTTCAGTATAATAGGCCATTTCATGATATACTGTAGACTTGACACTCCCTCCAGAGGGTTGCTCTCACATCAAGCAGCTAGGGCCTGTGGTGAAATGGAAAATTTACTGCTAGCATTGTAATAAACCAGTGCAACAAAATAAGGATTATCACCCTGCGGCGTGCTGGTTCAGTAGGAGGACGCTGAACCAAAGCCTGAGCATCCATCCTATTAACACCACATATCCCTTGAAGAGTAAGCAGCAGGCTGCAGCTGAGCATGTTGTCTTCATCCCTGAATCAGAACTGCCAATAACATATTCAGACTGAAGGGCCTCAATTAGGCACTTTAAAACTCTGTGTAATTGGTGTCTTACTGCAGATTGCCTCTGGATATGTAGTGCTCAAATTAACACAGCCCAACTTTCTGTCTGTAGTGCTATGATTGTCATGGAGTGTAGTGGTTGCAAGGTAAATGGAGAGGCTGTGGCCTTGTCTTCCTCTGTCTTCCCGTGCTCTACTCTGAGGTCCTGCCTGTCACCCTGACTATTTCAATTGTACTCATGTAGAAGCACTGCATACAGTAGATGTAGTGTACCTTACACACACAAAACAAAAGCACATGTACACACACACACACACACACACACACTAGGGGTGTAACTGTACGCAAAGTAAAGGTATTCCTCGATATACATATCAGTCAATCAGTCATTCATTCTCCATCGTTTGAATAATCTTCCGAATGAACGAGCGCGGCATCATGGTGCGCTGTATGGGCTGATACTATAAACAAAGTTGAAAATCATGCTCCATATGTCCATAATAAGTCAGTAATGTGCGACTGTTACATTGTGTTAATTAATCAAACTCTTTTAATGTGTTTGAAATCCTTAGTTGTTGCCAATAAAGTGTGCTCTTGTTCTGATTTCATGTTTCCTTCATTTTTGCGCTTTCTGCCTGACACTCCTTAAAATGCTTATTATACTGTTTTGGGGTTTTTACTCGCAAAGCTTTTATTGCAGTTTCAGTAACAAGATCACCAGGCGTAAAATCCCGCATTTGGGTGGGAGAGAGGGGTGTGGAGCGATGGACACTCGGCTACTTCAGTGCTAAGTTATGGCTCCAAGATCCGACTATGGGGGGAAACACAAAGTTTTGAATTTTAGTTCCGTACACAAAAAAAAAGTTATGCACTTAACGTAAAAATAAATCCTTTAGTTTATGATATAATGAGGGTGTTTATTGTAGTTGTTGTAAAAAGTGATTGAACTTGGTGAAAATGCTTTAACAAAGTCACTTGAGCATTTTGAGTTTATTATTAGTATAATTTATTTATTTATTGCAAATTGTTTGGCAAAGATGTGTTCTAATCTGAAAACCAAACCAAATGCTCAAGTAAGCTAAAAACATTCAATTGTACATTATGATAAGCAAAACTATATGCTACTTCTGCCTGTATTTGCTCCTCATTGTACATACAGTACACATGCGTCCGCAATCTTTCCACTTCTTAACATTGTAGGTCGTTAGATTCGCCCATCTGTTTGAACAGCTGCAATGCTGACTCCTCTACCATTTATTTAAATGTGTGTTCTCCATAGAGTCGAGGCATGCTTTTACTGAGAGGATTGCTGTATTACGGTACGTCCCCTTTAATCGTATGATGGTGGGAATATTGAGGAAAAGAACTATTCTCTGGCAGACTTCTGTGTTTGCTGCTGGGGCGGGTGTAAAGATTCCAGTGTTCTTTTCTGCATGACTCATGCTATGGTAAAATGGTACGTCTGGCACATCTATTCACCAAGATCAGGTAAACTGTGCTAATTAGAATACATGAATGCAGATACCAAAAGTTGTTAAACAAGCTGCTGTCATTGGTTACATCATATAGGGAGATTTTGATAGATTTAGCGCTGCAAAGGAATAAAAAGTAGAGGTTATTTTAAGGCTCTGAGAGCTGAGAAAGGTTTTGATTTCAATGATTAGTTTTTCTGCTTTTTCTGTTACTGTAAGTGTTTGACCCTGTTATACTAACCGTATCCATGAGCACCTAGCTACAGTAGGAAAACATCCTGCTCTTTGCAGTCAAAACTATTTCCTCTGTCAGTATAAGCTCTATAACAGCCCTCTGTCGCTCCACTGTGACTATGTAGACAGAGCTGACTGCTCTCCAATCCAAACATGTCAGCTTCACCATAACTTTTCCGCAGGCACAAGCAGCCCTCTGTTAGTCACCAAGGAACAAACACTGTGTGGCTAAGGAAAGCCCCCGCCTTCACCTCCAGATTCTCAGCTTAAAGGGCACTTCAGCGGGGCTTCCAGACCCTCCCAGGAGGGACCCGGTTAGTGCCCAGTACCTGCAGAGCCTATCACCGTCCCACCAGAGCCCCACCGCCTGTGGCTGATGGGCTGGGTGAGAGGGTTTGTCACACTCACCCT
This sequence comes from Diretmoides pauciradiatus, assembly GCA_900660315.1. NCBI lineage: Eukaryota > Metazoa > Chordata > Actinopteri > Trachichthyiformes > Diretmidae > Diretmoides > Diretmoides pauciradiatus. The sequence goes on from CABFOS010120146.1 coordinate 5,195, forward strand.
GGTTAAAGAGCAGCCAGGGGTCCAGTTCAGGCAGGGGGCTCTGCCCATGGATCAGAGGCTGGCCTCTGTCTCCATGCCTCCATGCTGGTAACCTCATGAATGTTTCAGTGGAGTACTGTGAAGTCTGCCTGGAGAGCCTGGCCTAATCCTGCACTCCTCGAGCCATGCTGCTTCAGCTTGCCACAGAGACTCTGATACTCATTGAGAGGGCTGAGATGTGGTCAAGCAGATGCAGATATTGAACTTCCTGAGGGCTGCTTTCGTCTAACCTCCCAAGTGTATAGAGAGGCAGGTGGGATTTGAGCACTCAGGCATCCAGCTTGCTCTCCCTCTGACTCTTAACAACCCCTGTATCGAAATCCTGTCAGCACAATGCTTTGTCTCTCCCATTAGCATTTTGTTGTGGTGTGCATCTTGAATGGCTTGGTGTTCTTCTAGAACTGCACAATCTGGCAGGCTTCTTTAAAAAGGCGATCACATCCAATACTAATGAGGCTGCTTTTAGACTGAATCGAAGTTGTCACTTTTGGTCACTGTACAGTTCTACTTCATTTTCACAGCCTCACTTATTGAGTAATGGCCATTACGTTGCTGTTGACAAACTGACACAATAGATCTTAACTACCATTACCAATACAGAGTTGATATAGTGTGTATGACAGTGGCATTCAAATATATTCATGTGTAATCAACAGGAATGTTCCTTTCCTCCCTGTGGTCATTAACGTGTGTGTGTGTGTGTGTGTGTGTGTGAATAGAAGTGACAGACAGAGATTATGAGTGTCTTGGTCCAGTATAGATTCAGTAGTAGACCTTGGCCCGTAGGAAGCACTGGCTGCTGCTGCTGCCGCCCACTCGCTGACTCAGTAAAGGCTACATTTGCATAATTATCTGTTTAATTGGCGGCTACTGCCAGAATATAGTCTTTTTATTGTAAGCCACGGAGTCCACACTAAATTTGTTACATAGATATGGGGGCAGAGATTACGAAGCAAGCAAACTGCAGTGCCAGCTCATATTTTTTTCTGCTTAACCTGATAATAATCATTTATACTCATAAACCCCCCCCCCCCCACACACACACACATTCTTTGGAAGATAATTTGCCATATTATTAAAACATCATGGTGCTCTGAAATGAGTAACCAGGATGATTATGGAATTTATATTTATATAAACTAAAATATATCTCTTGAGGCGTGTAATGTCTCTTTGGGCATGTAATGTCGCTAAGTGATGGATGTTGTTATGAATAATAACAAGGAAGACGAAAGAGAAGGAAGGGATGGAAGGGATGACAAAGTTGAGATTATAGCTAAGGTGGTATATGTCTGCTGAGCAAGCAACACATGATGGGGGTCCCATCTGCGTTTTACAGTCCAGTGACAGTAGAGAGGCATTAGTGCCCCTCCCCCTTTCCCGACCCCCCTCACATCCCCCATTCCCATCCTGTTTTCATCTTCCAGGCTTCAGCTGTGGCCCTCTGAAATGCTCTTCTGCTGAACAATTAACTGAGAGACTGTGAACCATGATTAATGTAATTAATATTTTGTGCGTAAGAAAGGGAAGAAGGATTGAAAAAAATAAAAAAATAAAGCTAATTTTAATTGAATGTAGCCCTGGGAACAGGTCAGAGGAGCAAGCTGGATTCCTCTCTACTGTCTGAATCCCATTGGCCAGTACAGACGGTGTGTTTGATTTGTTATTCAGCATAATAATGTGGACGCTCTAAACCTCCCTCTGAGAGACAGTATTTAACTATGGTCTTATCCTTTCTCCTCACGCTGGCTTGACAAAGTGGGAAATACAGTATTTGGGAGGAACTAGCGACTAGCGAGCGACTGTTGAATCAGTAGCCTTTTTCCCGTATGAGACTGCCCCAGCGCTGCAGGATGTTGTGCTTCAACATGCAGTCTCAGTTTTCCTCCGTCGTGAAGCGTGTGCTCACTGTCTGTGCAGGCTATCAGTGGTGGGTAGAGGGGTCCTTTGAAAGTGACTGTGGTTGGAGTGTTTGTGCCTGCTGCTGCTGCATTTGCTGCGCTGGGCAGCCTCTGATCAGCCTGAGCCCAGCCTGCAGAGAGCTGGCGCAGCCTCCAATCCTATTCTATGTTCAAAGGTAAAGCAGACCTCTCATAGGCCCCCGTCTTTGATGTGCTCTCGACACCAGAGTCAAATCACTGCCACCGCACATCTCCTGGCAGACGACAAGAGCCTGTCCAAAGGAAGGGGGAAAAAGTTAATTGGCAAGCCACAATGCATTTCTACAGACATGGCTCATATATCAATTGGGGATCTTTTTCTTCAGCCTGTTGCTATTATTTGCGAGAAGAGCACAACAACAACAACAACAGCACAAACTGGAGAATAAAATCGCCTGCTGCATTTAAGCCTCCAGTGCTGGTTGGTTGAGAAGCTGAGCCAGGATTAGCAGTAGAACAATGGTTCTCTCACAATGAGCATCCTCCATATAATACGTCACCATATCTACTGCAAATGGAAGGCTCAGCTAAACATTCAAATTAGACTGCATTAACTCAGTTTGTTCATCAATCTTAGAATTAACACTGACTTTTGTGTCATTTGACTTATCTGCTCAAATATGATATATTGTCTCTGGACAGACCACAAACGACCGTGTGGCAGCTCTTGCCATGGCATCTAATTTAGCTGAAAACAATGCAAATGATCTCAACAAGGGGTTAAATTTACCATCACGCAGCTTGTTATGCATTTTGCAAAAGACTGAACATGGAACAAATGAAATCAAAATGCATTTGGGTGCAAGAAGAATATGACCACCATAGAATCTCAGAGGAGCATCTGTCTTAATGATTTATACCACCACAGAGACCTCTGAGAATTAGCAGTTGAGGGTGATATTCATGCCTTCGTTTCAGTGTTGCAAATGAGTGTCCCTTGGATGCATAATAGGAGGAAGAGAAGGTGGTGAAAGTGAGGAGATGCCCCTTTGCTGGAGTTGTGGGGGAAATGATCCCAGTTTTGAGGAAAGGGATTATACTCCCTTGTTTCTAGTTTGCTGAGGAGACAGACTAAATACGCTGGTGTGGTTGGCTGAGTGATCCAGCTCAGACATTGCACCTTTGTGGAATTGAGTAACTCCGGCTTCAAGCTTGCAACTAGTGAGTCAATCTTCAAGAGGTTTATTTATGAATGGTCGTCATGAAAACAAGGCAGCTGCTATTGAATAGACATATTTTCATAGGGACACACCCATGTTACAGTCAAGTTCAGATGTGGATGAAATGAGCTGGGATTGTACAATGACGATGAATACACTGTCGGTGGCTTCACATCTGTCTTTTGAAATAAACGCTGGTGGATTTCCTTTTTGATTCGTCTGGGTAACACATTTACTACGCATTCACTCCGCCAGCTCTGAATACATACTGTAGAATAATCAGAATGGATTAGAATGGTCAGTTTTCATCCGGCTTGTACTAATGATAAATGCTTACCATGCTTACCTTTGGACAAGTTGTCAAGTTGGGCTTGCTCGACCATCACAAGAGGGATTTCGGAAGAGAACGTGCCACACCCATGCGCTTTGCTGCCGTGCCAAAAGTACAGTTTTGATGTGGAAAAACACCTTGAAAAGCAGGAGTTAATCCTCTGTGATAAGCTCTTTGTCAGCTGAACGTGTTACAGGAACAGCCAAGAGAATTCCATCCCTACACACACACACACTGGAGTCGGGATTACAGCAGGTTTTGTTTGCATGTTGGACACAAGATTGAAATAGATCCTTCTCAATGAATGGGTCTTTGCCAGGGTGGATGCTTGCTTGAAAATATATTACATTTGAACGCAGGGATCATGGGATGTTTACTGTAATGTTTAATGTAATCAACGTGGATATAATTGAGCTTCTTGGTTTGACGTCATATAATAATGCGCTGGTGCAACACGTCAAAACATGGTTTATTTGGGAGGTGGAACTCTGAGAAAACTATTGGAATACCTGTTCAGATCTTGAGGAGTGTTCAGAGGGCAGCATGTTATTGAAATGTTAACAAACGCAGCTAAACGGCAGCACAATAAAAGGCATTCTGCTCACAAAATAACTTTCTCAGATCAACTTGTCCTAACTTTTTAATGTACATGTTAGTTTGTTAGCATAATATGTTACTCACAAAAATAATTTGACACATTTCCATCTTTCATACCACCCAAAATCATTTGTAACCCCCACAATAATTTCCAGTCTGCACAATGGATACACAGTAATGTGTTTTATAAAATAGAGTGTTAAGGTTTACAAATACTCTTTGACAAGATGTATCTGGAAACAGCGTATGTGCACTTTCCAGGGACCCGATGTACTTAATGTAAAATGTCCTTTGGAGAGCAATCTTTTCATTTTAATTAATTTCCTTTGTTTTCTGTATGTATTCATTAAATGGTACATCCAAGCGGAATTAGACAACACCCTCTGACCGTACAATTTGTTCAGTTTTCAAAGTTATTGATTTACCATAGTCATTTCAGCTGCTTACTGTATGCTCAGCAATCACCATAACAGAAAATAATGTGAAACGTTAGCCCTCTACCACATCTCTTCCATCTATTTTATTACCTTATAATCTCCTGGACAGAGTGGAGCTTTGCAGCGACCAGTGCATTTAAACCCTTTGGAACCAATTGTAGGAGAAAGGCTGTCTTGGGATGCCCCCAGTGGAGAGCAGCTAGGCTCATTAGTTAAATCCCCACCGTGGGCTAATACAGCCCTCTAGGAGTGAAAGAGAGAGGGGGAGAAGAAGAAGACATTTCTTTGACTCCTTCTCAGGGGTTTCTTTCCCACATTTTCTTGCATGCATCAGCAGCAAAGAGGGTGATGCATGTCGCCATGGAAGCTGCCTTCGGCTTTCTAACAAAATCCTTCATTGGGATTTTCATAGAGCCGGGTGCTGTGCTGGTGGTCCAGTGGTCAGCTCTAACATAACTCATGAGCAAATGTAATCAGGATTTTTACAATTGTGAGAAATACAGCAAACTGAAAACAAGGCTCCTCTCTTGATACTTTCAGAAGGTCCAGTGCAGCCAGGGGATTGCTGACATTGAACATACAGTAATGTATATCTCTTCATAACAGAGTCTTCAAAATGTTGCACATGCATACAATCTGACCTTTTCCATTAGTAAGTGAGAGTAAAACTCTTGTTTTGTTCATAATGATTGGGGAACTGGAGGCCACAATGCAGGCAGGTCCCCACTTAACCAGAATTTATCTTTTTGGCAGTAAGAGGAGGGGTTTTGAGTGCTGTTATCTATGGCCTCCCCCTTGAACAAGTAAACAGCCCATTTATTATTAACTCAGGTTTAAGGTAGAGCATTAATCCTCCCTGACAGTTTGCCTACTTGTTAAGGCAGCCAGTTCTTCCTCCACAGCAGATGGCTTTCAGCTGCTCTTACTCTACTACAGAGCCCCACTAGATAAGACTGGCTGGCTGAGAACCCTCCAAAGTTTATACTGCATTGTCTTGGTATGCAATGACTTATAGCTAGGCAATTGCACATATCAATGTTAAGTTGCCTGGTAATATTGAGATATTGTACACAGGATTTCCTACCACCACCATTTTGTGTGTTATTGTGTGATTTTCAGAGGTGATTATTTTTAAGATTTTTAAGAATCACTCATCCTCACTCATGTTACATCTCCATTGAGATGTTCACTTCAAGTGTACTTTGTGGTCAACTTCAGACACTGGAATTGGCCGGAGACCTTTCCTATTGGATGACAGGTGGTTTGGCCCCTTTTTCACTTTGCCTGCTGCTGCTGGTGTTGTTAATTACACAAGAGCTCCCGTAGAGCCAGCTGTTGGAAGAGTTTGTCCTGACTTGAACTACCAAACTGAGTCACCCGCAGACGGGCTTGCCAGTTTCTTCTTCCACTTGTTTGTCTGCATGAAATCCCTCTTACACCAGGTCATTAGAAGGTGGAGCACATTGGGATGTAAACAGCACTTCAACCACAATACAAGCATGTTTGTTGTACTGTAGGTAGTGGTACGTACTTTCTGTCCTGTTTCCTCTGTGTCAGGTGTCAAAGTCCACAGCAAAAAGGAGACAACTTCCTAGTGCTGAATACACTGCTCTCTTTCAACCTTCCACTTCACATAAATACTGGCTGAATGTTTGTGCTTACTAAGGCAGTTTCATGGTGGGAAGTTGTATGCAGTATATAAGGGATGCCATTTTTTTATTGGTAAGTATGCATAGGGCTCAAAACCAGGAAATTCCATCAGGTTGAAAAGGCAATGCAGACTGTAGTACACTGAAAAGAGGTTTGCGTGTGCTCACCATCAACACACTGTAGCACATGAATCAATGGCAGCCTGTGGGAATCAAGTGTGAAGCTGGGAGGAAAAGAGGCGCGGGAGAAAGGGAGTACTTCCCCACTTGAAGGCCCTGTCCCTTTTTTGAGGAGTGGTAGAACTCCCTGTGTGACAATGCCAGTCCTCTGTGAGGAGAACGAAGGTCCCTCACTATTGCCTGTAGGACCAAAGACAGCGCTGACAACAGTGCACTAATAGTTTATAGCCTGAAACTGAAAACAAGCACTCCAAATAGCTGCAAACTATAGTGTGTATCTTCAGTTACTCTACAACTGTCTCACAGTTTTTCTTCTATTCAGTTTAGTTTAGTTACATACGGCATGCAGTAATGTGACCAAAGACAGAAAAACAATTTAACTTCCAACATGATACAGTTAAGCAAGCCTGACTAATGTGTTCATGAATAAAAGTAAAAGCGATAAAGTACATAATGTCTAGAATATCTATATACTATTTTTTTCTGGAATTGAGAACAGGGCATACAGTAGGACTAAAAATAAGAAAATATTTGATTTTAATGAATGCTGCCCTAATTCCCCCTTCATCACTGATAATGAAGGAGAAAATATATCCGACCACTGCTGAGATAAATCAGCAGGCATAAAGAGCTGCATGAATTATGACAGGAAGATAATTCTGTCATTCTTTCAGCTGTTTCACACATTCATTTCTGCTCTGTTGGTTTTAGAGAAAGAACACTAATGTTACACAATAGAGCATCTGGTTCAATTAAGCAACTTTTTCCAACTGAAATGTACTTTCTCTAAGCCACTAAACCACTTCAATACTGCCGTATTCAGCATTCATACCATGGCAAATACAGAGGATTGTCTTGTACAAACAGTTTTGCCCAAAATTGGGGCTTTTCCAGAGGTTTGAAGTTATTCACTCAGAAGTGCCTTGGTATTGCGAGCTCAGAGTAGGAAAAGACAGATTTGGTGGAATCACCAGCCATCCAAATGAAATGTAATATCTTATTTTGTGGGCATGCTTAATTTGGATTAACCATATGAAAGCAATTAAACAGAGGGTTCCATTTACGGGATGGTGGGAATGGCAAATGTCAATTTGATTGCTACCACTGGAAAGTATGAAATAAGAATGAGTCTTGTAACCACGCTCTGCTTCTATTTCAGCGCAGTGTATGTCAGTTGGAAGCTGTCTGGCCCGGCCTCCATACTGCACAGGCTGCTCTGATGTCACCAGCAAGGTCACATAGAAGGCACTACAAGGAGGCACTACATACTCCCATTCAGTTCCTTACCCACCCGTTACCAGCCAGGCCCACACTCCACAGCCTGTGTGTGTGTGTGTTTGAAAAGGAAAAAAGGAGAGACAGAGGCAGATAAATCGAATTTGCATGAGGTTGTGTGTACAGTACAAATGTGACATTGTGAGTGTGTCACACAGTGCGAGTGAGAAAAACACTGTTTACATTCACTCCAGCACACACTTTAATCTAACAATGTTGCTTTGCTTAAGATCATGACCTCAGTATTCATACTGCTGTGACGGAGACATGAAGTACTGCAATGTTATCTGCATTTTGAGAGGCAAAGGTATTCTGGATAAAGCATAATCTGTCCATCAAAGTTCTCCAACAGTCCAAACATACCTTTAATGGGTTCAGCTGTTGATGTTTATTGCTATCTTTATTTTCATTCAACCTTCATCGTGTGAGAACCATGGAGCAACAGAAATATCATAGGCACAATGTGACTATGACACGAATATAGTCAGTGTTCACTTTTTGCTTTAAAGGCAGGAGGCATAATAATAATAATAATAATAATAATAATAATAATAATAATAACAATAATATGGTGTAGTGGTTAGCACTGTCGCCTCACAGCAAGAAGGCCCCGGTTTCGTTTCCCGGTTGGGGACGTGGGGACTTTCTGTGTGGAGTTTGCATGTTCTCCCCGTGCCTGCGTGGGTTTTCTCCGGGTACTCCGGTTTCCTCCCACCGTCCAAAGACATGCAGATTTGGGGCTAGGTGAATTGGGGAGTCCAAATTGCCCATAGGTGTGAGTGTGAGTGTGAGTGTGAATTGTCTGTCTCGGTGTTAGCCCTGGATTGACTGGCGTCCAGTCCAGGGTGTACACTGCCTTCGCTCTATGACAGCTGGGATAGGCTCCAGCGCCCCCCGCGACCCTCTGTGGAGGATTAAGCGGTAGATAATGGATGGATGGAATAATAATAGAGGTTTACATAGTGCTTCACTTAAAAAATAAAAGAAATTG
>CABFOS010120159.1:0-12444 GCA_900660315.1 Diretmoides pauciradiatus
CAATTGCATTTTATTTTCCCTACAGTTTTTTCACTGTGTGTGTGTGTGGTAAATGAGTTCCGCAGTTCTGGGGGACTGTTGTGCTACAAAAACAGATGTTTTGATATTGTGTGCGGAGTCGTTGTGTTGCAATAGCCTCATTGTTGTCAGGCTTCTATGCACCACCGACGTGTCCGGTAGAGCCCTCAAAAAAGCTACGCTACATAAAGTGACGCTACACGACGTGACGTGATGTGATGCTTACATGCCCCGTGGAGCCTTGCAGTAAGTATCACGCTATGTATTTTGTAAAATTTTAAATCAGAACGCCTAACCATAATGGCAGTAATACAACCCTCACCCCCCGAACCAACAAACACACACACACACACACACACACACACACACACACACACGGATTCAGCACCATGGACAGGGCTGGCAGTCACTGAACTCCAACAACTCCAGAGTGTGTATTGGAGCAATGGGCCTTAGGAGCAATGGCCGTTTTTTTTCCGGGATAACGGGCCGTCAGACTAATGGACTTTTGGTCCAATGGGACATTTTTTTAACTATTGGGGTTTTGGAATAATGGGCCTTCGGAGCAACGGGCAGTCCTCAGAAGACTCTCCATCTGCCCTGAGACTCGCCGTCACTCACAGTGTGTAATGTTAGTTAGTTAGTATGCTAATCTCCAATAAGATGTCAAATGGCTGTGTCAGAGGTGCACACCCTACTGCCCCTGGTTTTTACAGATACACCCCCTTCTTCCCTCATTCAAATTACCATTTTTTAAAAAGTATTTGCTAGGCAGAGACAGGCTGGAACTGTGTATTGCATTACTTTTAAAGGGACGTTTGTTGCAATATATTGTTAATTAGGGTCATATCTTTTTGTTCATGAGTGGCTTTGCACAGCATGACGGTGGTTTGAAGGCAGATTATTAACAAGTGTGCATACATGCATTTGATACATGGCAATTTCCTTGTATTTGATGCAATTGTTCTTCTTAAGAGAGAAATTAAGACCATTTCTATGCATCATTGATAAGTGGGAGTCCTGGCTCCTCATTTATAAAAGTAATTTGTAAAAGAGAAACAAATGCATACAGCAAAACATGATCTGATTTATATTTAAAAAATGCATATCACACAAGTTCCCTTTATAAATCCCAGTCAACTTGTCAATCAATTTTGGACATGTGAAAGCGTCACGTCCCACCCCATTAACTCCCATACTTTGCCATGGTCTAGGGAAATATTAAAATATAAAAGTCATTTTTCATTCATTTTATTCATTTTTTCATTTCAAAGCCGCCTCTGAAATCCCACAACTGTAATTACATACAGTAAGAACATTATCCTCATACAGTGTAAGGTGTTATTTTTTTCCTGTCTCGAGACATAACAGAAAGTACAAAAAAAGTAATTAGAATACACACCAAGAAGCAGAAACATTTTTGAGGAACACCAAAGAAAGCCAATTAACACTGACATTTTCAGTGACATCATTATCAGTTTCGGGTATTCATTCTTTTGTTTCATATGATTTCTTTATTCTCTTCAACCATGAAGGTGAAATTAGGCTGTTCTATTTTCTGGCACCCCAGGGGTTTGTTCAGGGTCTATACTGAGACAGCGACCACTGTGCAGTGTTTCAGACTTGATAACCCTGCAGATAAACACAATAAGACAATCGCTGATGCACACCTGATGGGATTACTCTCTTGTTGCCATGGTGAACATGGCCTCGTTAGAAATGACCTTCTCTTGGGCTGGAACAAGAGCCTTTGGATAGATAGGCTCATCTTTTCAGACATTTATCTGAAGAATGCATTGTTCAGTTTGTCATCAATGTTTACTCAGACAAACTTCAAGGCGATCTGCACTCTCCATAAAGTAGGCTGACTGAGGTGAATCAAGGCTAAATTAAATCCACTTTAGTCATGAAAGGGAGAAGTAAAGGGAAGGGAAAGAAAATATGGAGATGAAGGTGAGGAGATGGGTTAAAGATTTTTAGTCCTCTTGACACTCAAACATGGATTGTGAGAAATGGGGTGCAACTCAACAGTAGGAAGGTGGTCCTAATATTTTGTACACTATTTGGTCAACAATTTTCTTGCAAGTCATAAAGTAAGCATCTTGTAGAGCAGTAAGTTACTGTTACTGTTGATATGCAAATTATTTTTTGCAGGTAGTTTACATATGTGTAGCATGTAATCATTTAATTGATGTACACTCCTGTATGGCCAAGATTATTGCCCCCCTTGCATTTTTAAGCAGATAATGTACAATATCTTCTGAAGTAATTGGAAATTGAAAAAACGTTTTGATTTACAAGACATTCACTTAAACCCAGTGTCTTCTTCCATTTCCTGATTCAAACAGGTCAGTAGCGTCAACCTGTGACATTATTGTTTTAATATTTAAATATGGTAGCTCAGCACTGTCACCTCACAGTAAGAAGGACCTGTGTTTGTTTCCCAGACCTTTCTGTGTGGAGGTTGCATGTTCTCCGTGTGGAGACTCTGACTTACCCATCGGTCGGAATCTGTGAGTGGTTGTCTGTGTGTCTGCTCTCACCCAATACATGCTATGATGGATCTTTGGTACTACTGTTTGGGATTAATGTTCAGTGAGAGGAAGACACTACAGGTAGAAGTTAATAAAGTCGTCAGTGGTCCCCAGTTCTGATTGTGAAACCTGTTAAGAAGACACAATTACAGGATTGGTTCCATGCATTCTGCTTTGCTTATACTTTAATACAGAGCAATTTCAAGTAGGATGAATAATAATGTCCATGTTAAGTTCCTAAAATCAGAAATTCTGCCTCCTGCTCCATCAACAGAAAAGATGGGTTTTTCTCTGCACCCCCACCTTAGCCTCAATGGGTTAGTAACTGTGATTGATCCAATGCAGACTGTCAGATGCGCTGTTGTTCCACACCCCACTGATTTGCTCCACGGTCGCTCATGTTTAGCAGGAGGCAGCATATTGGGAGATTGAATCAGGCAGTCTGCCTTACAACCAAATTGCTCTCTTTTTTTTCCTACCTCTCCCACATCTCCCCGCCCTTTATTTTCCTCACAAAGGAGGTTTGATGTACATGTAGGCTGGTTGCTCACAATTGATGCCAATGCATTTCCGTCACTAGCAAACTTCCTGTTTAAGATGCAAGGCCAAAAAGCAGATAAACACGCCTGCCTGACCAGAGCCTTCAACACTCATGAGGGCTTTGCAGTCGTCTACATTCCAGAAGTGATTTGTGAGCTCATTAAATGCTCTTTTTGTTCCTTTTGGTCAGACTGACAAAGACGCTGATATATATTAATAATATATTATATTATTCCCTAGAGCTTTAGGATAGAGGATCTCAATCCTGTCTTAATCATTCAGGTTTTCATTCATTCAAGTAATTTGAGACATTTGAATACTTTCAGTATTTTATAGTTTGGTCATCACTCGCCAACCTATGTTGTATGCCAGCGCAGTTCTTAATCTCAATATGTTTTTGTTATTGTTTGAAAATAGTATGTTTCTCATTGTTAATCATTTGAAAAATTTTAAGATAACTGAACCATGATGTTAGGGCGACTGGTCTAAAATATTCCGCGGAAGCTCAGAAATAGTCTACAGGCTGTATGTACATACTATATTATATTTTTCCATTTTATAATGTGTTTTGCTCTACAACCAAATATACCCACACTGCATTTTTATAAGGTCCATGCTGTGTACCCTCCAAAAAATATAATAAAACCATAGCACTCTAAAGCTGAGTATGCCAGCCCCTCAGCAGTGTAGCAACAGCTCTCTCGCTCTTCTCTTTTGGGCAGTTTCAGGGATCCGGGGACCATTTATTTTGCAAGGTGGTATAAAAGATAAATAAATGAACAGTCAATAAATAAGTAAGACATTTAATAAACATGTTTTAGTCTTTTCGGTGATAGACCAAGCTAGAGTGACTCTAGATTAGATGTGTAGAACAGAGACAGGATCAGAGCAGGTGGTTATGACTCTGGAGGACTAACTAACTAATTCTACAGTACTTAACGTTGACCATACAACGCCAGGTCTCCACAGCACTATATTCACTAATCATACATGAGCAGTAGAACATATAGGCGGTGATCACAGCACGTTCGCCGATTAGTATTTGATTAATGGGGTGACCTTGAATTATATAGTTCATCGTAATTAAATACCGCTAATATCAACCTTTCGTCTGCATTTTCCATTGTCCTACCGGCATCAAAACAGGAAGGAAGTGGTAAAGCCAACCTCTTGCTTGATTTGATCGGCTGCCTGGGCCAAGTGTGACATTGAAGAGCGGTGTAGCACCTTGTGGCTCTATTTGGCATAACACATTTATTAGATCACTTGTGCGAAAGTGATGGAACTTCATCAGTCACTCAGTCATTCAGTCACGGGCATTTGCATTTATAGGGCTGGTCAAAAAAGCCCTTTGGTCTTTGTGTTAATATTAATGTGGATCTACAGTGCATGTACAAAAGCTACACTGGAGATGGGTAATGGATGGGTAATCTAAACATGTGTGACCATGTCGCATCCATCAGGGGAGGTCATGTGACCCTATAGACCTAGTCTATAGCGAATCTGAATTTGAAAGTGCTTATTGTAATTAATACAGATGTATGTTTTCTAAAACGTTGAGTAATTTGAAATGCAAAAATACTGCCAAAAGACAAACTGCACTTTGTGTTATTATTCTAGTCAAATACAAATCACAAGTCAAAAGCCAAAAGCATATTTCAAATGCACTTGCAGCAATTGAAATACTGCCCATCTCTAATAACAGTCATGCTTAAAACCACTGGCACCCCCGAAAGAACTCGCCCCAGCTTGTCCTCATTTGAAATGGTATAGAACCACCATTGTCTCTCTCTCACACACAGGTCAAACACAAGATTGTATCAGCATGCAGCATGGCATGGAGGCTTTGAACACTATTTGATTCAAGAGCCCGCAAGGATCAATTTCAACCTGGCTGACTCCCTGCTTGGGTAGCTACTGTGGCTGCCAGTTTGGGGCTCTGACCTGGATTACAATGCTCAATCAATGGGGCTCAGGAATTTTACCAAAGCGAGCAAGAGATAGAAACTTCCCCCTTCAGCATATACCCCCTGCTGCCTCTTGCTCACCTCTGCCTTATATCTCATCCCAAACCTATTTTCCCAAGCTAATTGTTGCAGGATTGATACCCCGTAATATGTTATGCTAGCTGTACGTACAAATCGATTTACAAAGACTGTACAAGAAGGTACAGAGATTCATAGATTGTGTTTCTCCAACAATGGGAGTTTGGGTTTTGTCTGCAGTGAACATTAGGTGTGTCTCCTCTGTGAATACTAATTTCACGCTGCCAAAGTTAAATGCATAGTCCCACCCCTCAATATGTGCACCACAGAAAACCTAGATCTAACCATTCAGGACCAACTTGGCTGGAGTTATGTTAGAAATAGAGGAACAAGATTCACCCAACCACATCAAAGATTCACCCAAAGATTCACCCAACCAAATCAAAGTGATGGGATATGTTTTTTGGTGCGTTAAGTATCACATTAGACGTAGATCAGGGTTTCCCAAAGCGTTGTAGGTGCACCTCTTGGGTACGCCAGCTGCCTCTAGGGGTGTGTGAGAGGAAAAATGTAATGGCGGTGTAATGGTGTGGTTTTTGTTATTATTGCTACTAGGTTACTGGGCATACTCACATCTCTCTCGCTCTCTCTCTCTCTCACGCTGTGTCTTCAATCAGTGGGCGAGCCTACTGTACTGTATCTGTTTCTGAGTCTATGCATGTGTCAATGTCTCTGTTCTTTAAGTGGCAGATCAGCCTCTGAGCTTGTGTGTGTGTCCTCGTCCTCACCCATCCTCTTTGCTCTTTGAAAGTGAGGGCTTGTGCGTACCTTTGTTGCAATTTATTGAAACTCTGTTGCAGTGTAGTTTCAGTTTCATTCATCTGGAAAATATTGTCCATCAACTTTGACTACATTTGATTACCAAGCATCAGTTATGTAAACACAGAGTCCGCCTCCCCTTGCCTTGCCAGAGTCTTGCGTTCTGTCGGCTCGGAACACAGTCTGCCCATCATGCACAATAGCTTGATTTGGGGTGTCGCGATGGAGGTAGGTCTCTGTAAAGATGTGGGCACAACAGTCTCTGATTTCCTCTTGCTTTGCCAGCCCCATTTCCCATTTCGTCCATTCCAACTTCCTGTGACCGGACGGGAGCAGGCAGCCTTAGGTCCAAGCTGGGTTAGCTTGGCTCTTATCCCGGCTCTCTTCCGTCTTCTGGTCGCACCACCTGCGGCGGCATTTGGTCCAACTGGTCTGGCTGGGTGGTCGGAAGATGTCATGGGCAATGATCATCTCAAGGTCCACTGCTCTTAAACCCAGTCCCCACACTTCCTTTTCCAATGTTGAGTGTATTTCTGACATAGGTAATAATATGTGTTTCAGCAATAAAGGCAAAAAAACAGATTTAAACAAAAATGTAGCCAAGTTTGAAAGAGCTATGGCCGCAGAATCTGAATGTGCTGCTGTCACCATGGCGACAGCTATAAATAGGCTAAGTTCCGTGGGTTGGGGGTGCATCAACCTGGTCGGGATGTAGAACGGGGTGTGTGGCCTAAGACGTTTGGGAACCGCTGCCATAGATCATGTTTTTAAATACTTTATCGAAATACATCCTAATCCTCTATTCCTTCTTTTCTCTCCTTTGTCCTCCTATGCATCCATATGATCTTCCACTGGTTCCTACAATAGGTAAGTCAAGCTCTACTTTTCACTCTCAACACTATTGCATGCAACTCAAAGCTGCACTGGAAAGGCGATTTCTATCTCAGTCCTGAGAAGATCTCAGAATGCACCTACTTACTTGAGTTGCTTGAGAAAGTACGCATGCTTGCCCGCGTAGACACTAAGGAACTGAAGAAAAACATTGTCTTTTGCAGTTCAGCAGCAGTAGACAATTGCTGTCATAACCTTTCCTTGTTACCTTAAATCACATGGCTATTACAGTGATGCAAGACCACCTAAGACAATAAATATTCATATTGAGAAAAGACTGCTGCAGTTCAAGGTGCTTTGCAGATATCCACTCTCTCTTTGTAGCATTTATTCATTTCCCCTGCTAACAGAAATGGAGTCTGAGCTTCTTTTCTATAGAAATGCATTTGAGTTCAAGTTAAGGATCAGACACTGGCATTTGATAAACTGACCAACCTTAGTTAATGTGGCTTTGATAATTGACAACGGCGATGTGGCAAGCTATTGATTTCTATTGTCCCTTTTATCTCTAATTTAGAAAAGATAATGATTGTTGCCACACAATTTGGCATAGTGGAGATATCCTCCAAGATTAGTAGGAATATATGAAGCTACTAAATGTTGATGAAAACAGTTTAGGAAGTGCAAGGTGACCATGACCACCATTTGACAAGAAATAAGAATTTCTCCCAAATTTGAAAGCATAGCGTTAAAGCCTACCAATGCACTCCACCACTATAGTAGTAGATGAGAATGGGCATCAATATTGTTCTTATTGTGCTTATTGTTGTTGTTGATGTTGTTGTGTTTTTGCGTGAATTGTGAGATTAAGCACAGAGAGACCAACTGACTTTATTAGATAACCTAGTTCCAGAATGTGAGATAGTAGAGATGGTTTTGATTCTGCAACTACATTCAAGCAGGCAGTTTATCAATATGATAAACAGCCAATATGATATAACTGTGGTCAAAAACAACTTACACTGGTTCCAAATGGACAATGTTATTTTTGTTTTGTTTGTTATTTTTACAATTGCAGTTGGCTATTAATAGTAGTAATTCCAGACCCTGGATGAAAATTATCCTAACAGAACATTCAGTTGTCACACACTACACTTAACACCCACATTACAGGGGTTAAAATGTTAACAGCATTAAGAGTCAGAAATATCTTCTTTTTTTGTTGCATTTATGTATGTGTGCCATATCATATTCTTCTGCTGCCAAACTATTGTGAACATTTTATGCCCTCCTGCCATTCACACATCAAGCCTTCTGTGAAAGATCAGAGGGTTGAGGTAGTGTCGAGTGCCTGTGGATGGATGAGCGCTTTGAGGCAGACAGCCATGCTTTATGGCTCCTTAGTTTTCGAGCGGCAGCACCACAATGAAGTGTGTCGACACGACAATGATCACTCAACACTGTTACCGCAACCCTTGACAGCAGACACACACTTGCTTTCATGCACACACACATGCACACACTCACAGCACACATAGACAAACATAGACACGCACATATAAATATAAGGTATATATATATATATATACACACACACACACACACACGGAAAAACAATCTGGCCATTGATAGGGTCCAAGCCCATAGGCCAAGCCAACATGGACACCATAAATACTGTACTGCAATTTGTCTTCACAGCAACATTATGGAGCATGACCATATGTGATCTGCCAGACATTGGAACCCCTTTACAAATATGTATGCAACGTGTGATTGCGCTAACACTAAATCTGTGAAGTAGGCATGATGTAGGCAGTTGAAGTGTGTGTGTGTGTGTGTGTGTGTGTAATTTGGTGGGAATTGAGTACATTTTGTAGGAGAAAAAAACAAGGAAAAGTAATATTGCAAGGTTGGCCTGATGGTGGCGCTATGGAGCATGACCAAATGTGGTCTGATGCCCTTCGGTGGCCATTTTAAACATGTATGTGAAGTTTGGTTGCTCTAGCATTAAATATATTGCAATTATGCCTCATTTCTATTTTGTGTTTCTTCATCATCAACTTAATTTGTGTGTCATGCCCAAACAGTTTTAGTTTGGATTTTCAAAATGCTAATTGCTAATTTCTGTAGGAAGTCCAAATATGATCCAAATGCCATAACATTTTCATGGCAAAAATGAAAACCAGTTTGTGAAATGTATTTGTCTTGAGCCAAGGAAAGCCTGAAGCCTGAACATATCGGCCTGAGTGTTGCAGGTGCAGACTTTCTTATATCGTTAAACTTCCCCACCACATATTCCTTCCCTTTAAATAGGACGAAAGAGAAAGAGAGCAAGAGAAGGAGAGAGAGGTTCAAGGACAGAAAGGGGAGATGTGATTGATCTAAAGGGGGTTGTGTCTGGCTGGGCTTTCATCTATACCCCCCCCGCACCTTAACCAACCCTGTTACAGCCCATAGATCCAACCGTCCTGGTGATGGAGGACCTTGTCTGCCACTGTGCTACGATGAGAGAGGATAGGGAGAGTCCAAGTGTACAGGACTATGGTTGAGGTTTCAAATAAAATATTATCAGAGTTTCACTTCATCTTAGAACACATTACACTGATTGGTGCAGTAAGCCTAAATATACATTAAGCTGGAACCGGTTTCCCAAGGGATTCAAGGATCAAAGTATTGTAGGGGATGTGTTATGAATCGATAAGTAGCTAAAATGTTTAATGGTACACAAAATCATTCAGCCACTCTTCACTCTAAGTATGCATCTTATCCATGTGCTGCTGGAAATGTGAAATGCTTGCCAAACATTTCAGTATTTAAATAGGTAGACATTTGCATATTTCCAAGTAGAGCATTCACTTAACATGTTATATACACATTCCATCTGGATTGGTATAAAAGCTTGGTCTGCCAATCCCTCTATTTTTCCGGAGGCAAAAATACATGAAATACAGCCTAAATGATCTGCCCTCCCACCACCAGCCATACATCTTCCGGATTCCAGCAGAATCATTTACTGCAGGAGCAAGGGTAGATGCAGCTATGAGTAGGAGGGGAAGCGCAGGGGTGGGATAGTGCACTCTTGGGTTGAATGGGAGATGTCACTTAACTCATTTAGTTCCTCTCTCAAAATGAATGTCGTCATTTTGCCCTTCATGGGGTAGGAGTTTCCATTGTGATGTCCGAGACCCCCTGAGTGCCTCTGTCAGCGTAGTGTTTTACTATGTGAATGATGACTAGGAGAGGAGGCTCTGAGAGTTAGTGACTGCCAGCTGAAACAGAGGGACCGAGGTAGTGACCGAAAGACATCCACGATCCATGTTGGCAGAGGGGCAATAATAAGGGAGGGAAGAAAAGTGAAGAGGATGAGTGACATTCTCTAAAGGGTAGAAGGGCAGACAGACAAGACGAGAGCTGTTCAAAGGAGGTTCCTCGCTTGGTGGATGAGGGCTGAAAGGGAGAAGGGCAGCTCCTCGTTAGGGTCCGGCCCTGCCTCCGCTCCAGCCTGCTCTCTGGGGAGCGGATACTCTGAAAGCACCTTACCAACCTGTGGACAACCTTGGCATAACTAATGAGCGTGGTGGGCCTGAATTCCTACAGCAGACTGTAACCTAGGCAACAGGCTAGCCACGAAATACTCTCTGAGAGTGTTTACAAAATGACAGGCACCTGAGGTGAGAACCTGATGCTAAAGTGAAGTCTTTGTAACAGAACATGCTACTACTAGGTTTACTCCTCACCTATTTGCATTCTCTTCTATTGGGTCCATTTTCTCTGTCTAATACAAAACATTCACAAATCATGAATCGTACTTTTTTATGATAATGATTTTCATGGTCTTAAGAAATCTGATCAGTGTCGTTATGCAATGAACATGTCTTTAAGAGTTATAGATCTCCAAAGACAATTGTTTGTTGTGAAGCTGGACACATTGTCACACAGAACAATAAACATGAATCAGATTCTACTTGAGAGCACCATCATTACCACGGGACATGATAACGTGGCTGGACCGCGACAGCTGCAGCCCGTCAGACGTGAATGCTGATGAAGTTACTTCTGACTGATGAAGTTACACCATTGGTCGACTTTTGCACATGTGATGAAATGCATTCAAGTGTGCCTAGGAAATTTGGGCATTTGGCGATGTCACGGTATGTTGAATGTAGGAAATTCCATTATTTGGAGGGTTACACCGTTAGTCGACTTTTACCATAATACACTGCGATGCATTCAAGTGTGCCTAGGAAATTTTGGGACGACTTTCGCTGTAATCCATCATGATGCATTCAAGTGCACCTAGGAACAGAAAACAGCTCTCCATGCGCCAAGAGGCATAAGGGAGAGCACACATGGTCCAGCCACATACTAGGTTTTGACCTAGTCTTGTTTACCTTTAAGCTATTCCCCACTTCCAAACATTTCCACCCATGGAAACAGGGCCTTACGCCACACTCCAGCCACACACCGTAGCTGTGTGTTTAACATCACGTCACACCAATTAATCTTGCCAACACTTGTCCACAGACTCCCAATGTGGATGCTGATGGGTGAGACCGCCAGGGTGCTTTTTCCAAGTGCTTTTCCTATCACTTCATCATTGGCGAGCCTTAACACAACAGTACAATAAGCAGGTGTGAGATATGTTGACATAATCCCGGTAACACTGCCATATGGCTTCAAGGGGCGGACAAAATAACATTAACACATAACAAAACTCACACAAAAAAGGACTTGAATTTGAAGTATCTGAATCACAAATGCAAAAGCAGCTACAGTACATGGCAAGTCACATGAAAGCTGTTAAGTCTTTCTGTATTTCTATATCAATATACTGACTTGAGCCAGCTAAGAGGCTAACAGGTAGCATATTATTCTGTAGCAACACTAGGACTACTAGCTGCTATGAAGTAGTGTATCCTTCCTGCCCTCTTGTGGCTAAAAAACATATACCTTACGCATGAACGCAGCATCAGCTGTGCATTTTATGTGTATGTGGAGCAATAACGGTAGTGCTAGCTGTTGTTACAAGCAGAACAATGGAAACGCAACATCTCTTGTCACTGTGCTTCCATTGAAAAAAATATGCCTTTAAATGGTCTCTTCTCTCCTTTGAAGGAAGCCCTTCTTCTTTGAGTCTGCAGAAGACTGAGACCAAAACCTGATGTTTACTGTTGATGTTTTCGATCTTTTTTTCTTCTTCTTTTTTTTTAACGTCTATATTAAACTCCATCATAGGAAATATCTCAACTTGATGTTTGGCCAATTAATTATGGGAAAATGAAAAATACACCCAAAACAACCAAATTGACCCAGAAATACCCAGAAATAATGGGGCTGCAATAGCTCAGTTGGTAGAGCAGTCGCCTGGGAATCGGAGGGTTCCCGGTTCGAGGCTCCTCCGGGTAGCGTGTCGAAGTGTCCTTGAGCAAGACACTGAACCCCTCACTGCTCCCGACGAGCAGGTTGGTGCCTTGCATGGTTGCTGCCGCAGTCGGTGTATGAATATGAGAGTGAATGGGTGAATGTGAAGTGTATTAATTGTAAAGCGCTTTGGATAAAAGCGCTATACAAATACAGTCCATTTACCATTTTACCAAATACAAGGTACATTGTTTATTATTTCTAAATAGTGATACAGTGTTTTAGGGTGGATTTTTTTCTTTGACCTGAACTCAGCTGTGTTTTTTGCAGTTGGCTCTGCTGTAAGACGATGCAGG
>CABFOS010120161.1:0-10535 GCA_900660315.1 Diretmoides pauciradiatus
GACACCAAACTGAATATGGTGTGGTTTCTTTAGTCCTCTATGACAGTAAACTGAATATGTTGTGGTTTCTTTAGTCCTCTATGACAGTAAACTGAATATGTTGTGGTTTCTTAAGTCCTCTATGACAGTGAACTGAATATGTTGTGGTTTCTTTAGTCCTCTATGACAGTAAACTGAATATGTTGTGGTTTCTTAAGTCCTCTATGACAGTGAACTGAATATGTTGTGGTTTCTTTAGTCCTCTATGACAGTAAACTGAATATGTTGTGGTTTCTTTAGTCCTCTATGACAGTAAACTGAATATCTTTGGGTTGTGGACAAAACAAGACATTTGAGGACGTCACTTTGGGCTTTGAGAAACAGCAAATCAACATTTTTCATCATTTTCTGACATTTTATGGACCAAACAACTAATCGATTAATTGAGAAAATGATCAACAGATTAATCGATAATGAAATTAATCGTTAGTTTCAGCCCTAAATCCCAGGTCCAACTTGTAGGATAAAGAGAGAGAAGGTTTTTGCCTCGAGACAGATTTAGATATGGGCGAGGGTTGGACCACTGGAAGAATGTAACAGGGATGGGTAGCAGACTGAATCCATTACTGGAGGAAATCCCCTGGCAGATTTAAATGTACTGTATACTACTGCACTGTACTAATGTATAGGGCTGCAACTCACAATTATTTTCATTATGGATTAAACTGTAGATCATTTTCTCAATTAATCGATTAGCTGTTTGGTCCATAAAATGTCAGAAAATAGTTTAAAATGTTGTTTCCCAAAGACCAAAGTGACGTCCTCAAATGAAACCAGAACATATTCACACGTGAGAAGCTGAAATCAGAGAATCTGGACATTTTTTCTTAAAAAATTAATTAATGGATTATCAAAATAGTTGCCGATTAATTTAATAGTTGACAACTAAGCGACTAATTGTTGCAGCTCTACTGATGTTTAACGAGAGAGAAAAGTACTAATGCACATAAGAGCTATCTAGTGAATAAGAGCTGAGGAGAGCAGCCAGGAACGTTGTTTTTCTTTGAGTCACATGTGATGGAGGCGAGTGGAAACCCTGTGTCATCTCCATGTGAAAGACGGCCTCTGTTTTCTGTCTCCGGCCGTCCTGCAGCTCTCTCCCAAGAAGACCTGGGAGGGCTTCATCGGAGGCTTCTTCTCAACCGTGGTCTTCGGCTTCATCGTGAGTACACGCCCCTCGTCTTTCGCAACACTGAGTCCTTAGTCCATTCCCCACAGTTAACCATCTAAACCCAGGGCAGGAAACGGTTTGTGGCTAACGTATCTTAACCAGACTGGATATTTAGAATATGAATATTTAGTATGACGTCCAAATCGCTGTTGGTTTCCTGTCTGATAGTGTAGATAAAATTAACAGTGTTAGTGTCAGTGTTTATCACTGTTTATCAGTGTTGTGTTGGCAGTTTCCCATCATGCTCACAACTGTGCCAGGCAGTGCCTTCGTAGCACTCAACCACATGATCCCATTTCCTTTTTCTACATCGTTTACAAATTAACTATGTCACGCTTGGAAATCGATTCTTGAGATTTAAACACAAGTACAGGAAACTTAACTTTTTTTTCTCGTCTGCCGGCCACAGTGGCTGCTGCAGCTGAAACTTTACCAGCTAATTTCACTATTTCAGCTCGGTTCTTATAAAAGCGTAGGACCTGTTGAAATTAAAACCCAAACCCATGAGCCTCACCTCAGCAGTCCTGGTGATCTGCCGAGTGGATTAACTGATCCCTCCTCTGTGTTTTGTTGTGATGTGTTGCGTTGTCAGCTGGCCTACCTCCTGTCCCAGTTCCAGTACTTTGTGTGTCCCGTGGGCTACAACAGTGAGACCAACAGGTTTACGGTCGAATGCGAGCCCTCTGATATTTTCGTGATGCAGGAGTACACTCTTCCCGCTGTGGTCCAGAACACCGTGAGATGGGTAAGGCTTTCTGTCTTTACTTTACAAAGTCACAGCAGGTCTGGGTAAAATGGAGCAGGATGTAATTGGAATGACGTGATGCCTTCTAGTACTAGACCAGGTTCATAAAGGTGGTAGCTTAGTGTATATATGTAGACAGTGCTGATGGACCAGATGTCTGTGACTGACTGACGGACGGAAGTTCTACCATTGGTCGACTTTCACACACGTGATCTAGTAAATGTGGTATTAATGCAATGCCAAATAGCGCCACAAGGTGGAGTCGCACCACTCGTCAATGTCACACTTCGCCCAGGCAGCCAATCAAATAAAGCAAGAGGCGGACTTTACTACTTTACCACTTCCTTCCTGATACCCAGATTAGATACGACCAACATTTTTTTTTTATTTGAACGTTTTTCAAAATAAAATACAGCTGTCAGTCAAGAATTTCTCCGGGACTACAAATAAACAAGCTGCCTACAGTTAATTTAGTCCTCAAAACATGACAATTTGGTTGAAATGTCTTTAGAAACCTCATTTCTATTTAAGGCAATAAACAAAAATATGCAATTTTAGTCAATAAATACAATGGTAGCTTTGGATAACACATTGCTATGGTACTGGTCTCGAATTGGACTTGTAGCTTTGCGGTCTTGGTCTCAACTCGGTCTCAACTCTTTTATTGTCTTCTTGAATGCGGCTTTGGTATTTGCTGTAATAACGTGATTAGGCAAACAGTTCATTTTATGGTGGATGTCTGGGTTGAGAGCGGGTTCAAATGAAAAGCGTATGTTTCTCTCTGTTGATCTGTTCTTCCGTGTGATGTGTCTCCTCTCTCCCACTCTCTCTTGTAGAAATCGGTGAACTTGTACCCCTTCCAGATTCACAGCATCTTCCTCTCGGCCTTTGGCTCTCTCATCGGGCCGTTCGGCGGCTTCTTCGCCAGCGGCTTCAAGCGAGCCTTCAAAATAAAAGTGAGTCAAATCTGCATCTCTTTCTCCTTCGTATTCTCCCTCTCTTCTCCAGCATGTATGCACATGTTGACAGTTGACACACCCATTACCACACTCACTTCCCCTACGATTTATGATGATTCAGTTGTCATTTCATTTTGTTTATTTTCATGTCTACATGAACCACTTGACGTTTTTTTGCATTTCATCTGCACAACATGGTTTGCATCTCTTCTATCTGTGTTCTTTATTATTGGATTTTATCACTTCCCTTCTATGTTTTATCAACTGAACAAAACTCAACCAAGCAGATTGTACCAAACACCTACCAGGCTTCAATCTCACAGACGCTACTGGTTTTAGGTAAAACCTGAAAGTGTTGGTGAAACCGGTTGGGCTGAACCACCTCAGCTGTAGTGAAGAGTTGAGATTTTTTACTTAAAGGGACAGATGGCTCTTTGTCAACAACGCCCTGCTTGAACACACAGTTGCACACATTCACTGCTGCGAGCTGCCCGGTGCAACCACAGTCTAATCCTGTTGGCCACTGAGCAGCTCCACCTTTTGGTAACGAGCCCACACCTCTAACCTCCAGGATGCCATCCTTGCACTTATTGTTTGCACAACCAATGATGATTTTGCTAAATAACATTACAGCACTACAACAAAAGCCTTCATGCTTTCATTTACACATTTCACAACCAGCAAAATGACCAACCAGAGGCTTACTGTCGTCAGACTGAGGCTCATCTCCTGAGGAATTCATAGTGAATGATCAATGCAAATTCACTAGCATCTCTTGTACTTTTCTCACCAAGTTAAATTGCAATTGCACTTCTCCTTTAGCTCTATGTCTAATCCTGTCACATTTATCTTAATAGTCGTCCAGGTTTGCTTGATGAGTTCTTGTATAGTGACACAACCTTCCAGGGAACTGCATCCAAGACAACAGCATATTGGATTTTACAGTAACTTTAGAGAAAAAAATCAAGGAATTCTGTGTATGATGATAATAACAAACTGTTAGAATTCCATGTCTGATAGAAAATACTTTTTATTTTTGGAAACAATATCTTTGTCATTCGATATAAAATAATGTTGCGGTGAAAAGTAACCACGCCAAAAGTGCCTTCTTATGAAAATCCACAAATTTATTATGGATGAACAAAAAAAACATAGTAAAGTTTGACAGGAATTCACAAACGGACGTCGGTGCCCACGTGTAATGTGTCATTTTGATAAAATGTGTAACCAAATCAGACCATTGAGGTGGCTGCAGCTACAGTAGACGCTCGTCTGAACAGCTGATGCTGTGCTGATTACAATGCTGCGCTTTTGCAGTTACAAATGACAGAAATCCGCCAAATGCAACACTTGTTAGAAAATAGTGTTTTCCCTGAAGACCCATCAGAGTTTTGTGGAGAGCTGGAGGAGGTCGCCTCGTAGGAAAACCCCTCAGGGTACTGGTGGATTGAAAAGTGTGACAAAGTATTTTTTGCCAATTGCAAAGTAATAATACAAATACTTGTTTTCCGTTTTTCGACTGATATTGCCGATTGATGTATCACAACAGTGATTCAACCTCTAGCCAGTTCATTCTCAACACCTGTTGTCAGGTAGGTCTTTCCTGGGAGAAATCCTCTGGAGACAGGAAGTGATGTACGTTTCAACAGAAGAAGAACTGGGTAGTTAGCATGAGCAGCGATAGCCACCATGGCTGAACAGACAGAGAGAAGAGAAACTCAAACTCCACCAACAGAGAATCCAAGGAGAAAGACGTCACAGTGCTGAACACACTGTTTGATTGACAGGTGATGAAGAGCAGCAAGGAACACCACAGTGATGAGCGCAACAAAACTCAACCAAGAAATCAGCAAAACTAAGATCTCACAAATGAACACTTTAAAGGAAGTAAAGCTGGAGGATGTGACGTGGTTGAGTGATGGAGTATTTGAATGGCAGGTGTAACGTTGGGCTTGTTGTTGGTGTGACGTCACGGTGGTCTAACCTCGTCTGTGATTCCCTTGCAGGACTTTGCCAACACCATCCCCGGCCACGGCGGCATCATGGACCGATTCGACTGTCAGTACCTGATGGCCACCTTCACACATGTCTACATAGCGAGCTTCATCAGGTGAGCAGAGGAGCAACGGCTTTATTGGCTGTTGTATTAGAGGGCGTCTGTCGTTATCTCTAGATTCACTAAATCATATTTATTTTATACTGAAATGATAACAGACTCAGAGCCGACCAGCGTGCACCTGCCCATATTCATATGATTTCTGAAACTATATCAACTGGTGATCCCAGCACAAAAAAATTGAAGAATATATAAAATCATTTTAAGGTAATTGTTTTTGTCTTATTTTATAATAATATTAAGCATAATAAACAGGACCCTCCACTATTGTTCCAGTCTGCATAGCGCTACGCCTATGGGGGTGCGATCTCAAAAACACAATATAGCCTATTTAGCTTTTATTCATAAATACAAAAATAATTACCATTTATTAAATAAACCAGCTCAAAAAGAAAGGTCCCGGGAGGGGATCCTTCCGCACCTTCGCCTTTCCAAGCCGACCCAGAGCCGTTTGCGCTACACCGCCACGGAGGAAATGTGCCCGGCAGAGGCCACCCTATCACTATATATAGCCTATCACTCTAAAATAAAATACATCAGGTCTGCATATATCCCTCCCGAAGCGCTTGTCTCCTTATGAACGTAACACCAGCGATTGTCCGATCAATGAGAATTTGGTAAAAAGAGCATGTCGACCGACCAACCGACCAGAAGGTGTCAGGCCTACTGTTGCCCTTTGGATGCTTCAAATGAGACGTGTGCACCGTTACCGAAGGAGACGGCGAGCCCTAATGGCAGACTGATGACTCTGTGCTTGATGCACAGACGACGCGTGACGTATGCATTTGATCATCCTTAACTTCATATAACATGGCATCATTTATTAGTTAACAGTAATAAGCGACAACAGATTATAATGTTTGTTTTTTGGTTTGCTTCCTGTAGTTGGTTCGGATCACGTTCTCACCTAAAGCGAACCGAACCGTAGTTCACTTGGAAGCAAACCGAGACCCTCGTTTTTAAGCGGACCAAAGTTCCTACCCCAAACGAATCGTACTATCGGGGGAAACACTCCAGGGTGTGACTAAAACGGACCAGACAGGTCAGGTGGAAAAGCGCCTTTAGAATTGAGCAGCGCTCTGAAATGATGGTTGGCTACCCCCCTAATTCACCAGCATATGACTGATTTCCCACCCTGATTGTAAACGTATCAGCTAATGATTTAAAATGTGCATATTTAAAAAGCTGTGTAAGCAGGTTACTCACAAGCTAGAAGACGAGCTGGAGGGAGTTCCACTTCCTGGTTTGTTGAAGTTGGCTGAGTCTGTCGTGGTGTCTGACTATAAATAAAGATCTAAAGATCCATGAGTCGCTGAATTTGTTCTGTTGAAGGCGAGGTTTGTTTTTCCCTGAAGCTCCGTCATGTTGTTGTTGTTGTTGTTTTGCAGAGGGCCGAACCCCAGCAAGGTCCTCCAGCAGCTGTTGGTGCTGCAGCCTGAACAGCAGCTCGGCATCTTCCACACCCTGCACTCCCACCTGAGAGAGAGAGGCATGCTCCCCCCCGCTGCCGCCCAGGCCGAGTGACGGACCCTCGGCTGGACGGGGTGATGAATGGAGTGTGCGTGCAATTGGATGGGAGAATTTGTGTGTATGCGTGCATGTACACACACACACACACACACACACACATACACATATAAGTACGGTATATGATCCCAGGCTCTTCTCAGAGCATCCGTCGTCACCCACCCTGGCTCTTTGATTTCCAACCAGCTCATTACCGTGACTTTCGCCCTGAGGTGACTCTCCAGACTACACGGGATTTACCTCGTAGCCAAAAAAAAAAAGAAACTCCATAACATTTGGCGACTTCATTGCTTTCTACTGGGACCTGCACATTAACGACAACACAACGCGCTACACAAGCAAACGGGCAGCCGCCATCCTAAAGACTCACAGGCTGCAAAAACGGACAAAACGGACTCTTAAGCACACGGTTTTTCTCAGCGCGGGGTCGGACTGCGGACGTGCAGTTTCCCCCCCGCGCGGACGGCGAATATTGCACTGATTTTAGCTGAACAGGATAAAAGAAGCTTGTACCAGCATAAACTGGGTCTGTAGCGTCGAGCACGTGGACTCGAGCTACAGCCAAAGGACTGTCACGGTTTGTCTTCTCGGGGGGCGTCGGGGGGGTTAGTAATGCTCTATTTAACGGTCTCAACCTCACAGCATAACAAAAGACACCATGCAGCATGTACCTACGTCCTGTCTCGGGTTGACGCTCTTCCACTACGTGACCTAGGTTCGCTTTTAGGTTTAACTAAGTAAGACGCAATAAAAACTATTAAAAAAAAAAAAGCTTGACTGTAGGCATGGATAGCAATCACTGTTGATGCATAATGAGCAGCAGTGGCCGACAAACACTACAGCGTGTTTCTCCAGTTATTGTATTACTGTACATAAATATACTGATATTTAGCTGAACAAATACTTAATATATTAAGAAACTACTTGTCGGGGGAAGTAGATTATAGACTTTTAAGCTATGAGAAATTATATGCAAAAAAAATGGGCTGTGACTCATTTGTAGCTTCTAGCATGAACAAATTGAGGTTTGAATAGAGACAATGTGCTCTGAGTGGTGGGGGGGGACTTTTACTTGAGATGGTGAAGAGACTGTGCTTCCTTTTGATCCAGTTAACCGATGATTTTAGTTGCACTGTAGTGGGGTGGCGGACCGGACCCGCCAGAGGTTCTCGGACTCGAGATTCTTACAAGACGCTATTTGAACGTCTTCTACATGAAATCACTCTTTTTCTGTTTTGAAGGTAGTTTGCAACATGATGACATGTTCTTGCAGTGTGACATGAATTATAGGTTTGTGTGTATGTAGAGAATATAAGTGATATTTCGAACGGTGGTTTTTATCAGTGATATTTTGTTTCTTATGCAAATGGATTTTTGAACCTTTCAGGATGTGGATCAGATTTCTATGTTGGATTTGATTGGACATCTGTTATCTCTGATGAGCCGCGTGTTGAAACGAGGAACTAGACCCTGCTCCGTAGCGTGTTTGCGTCCCCGTTGGACTGGCGAGACCCTCTTGACCTGAATCCAGCCCCGTTCCTCTCGGTCAAGCAGAGACCCTTCCAGAGATGTTTACCAAAGCACTGTCTGATTAACACTGATTTCCTCAAGAGCTTTGAGACCCCGTTCCAAAAGCGACATCTCCTTCCTATTCCTACATGCGCTCCTTGCTCTGAAGGGGTGGAGGAGCGAGGAGGGAGGAGGCTTGTTTGGGACAGGAGTACTACCTGCTACTGCAGCTCGGCCCGTGCAATGTGTGTCACTTTATTCTGCTTCCTTTAACTGTCGGACGTGGATGTTATAATTTATTTGTCCAGTTTTGTTATATTGACGTTTCCTCGTGGAAGTGCATTTTGGTGTGTGTTTCCCATTAGAAGTGAATGGGGCGTTGGGGGACCAGCTGTAATGTACCTGTACTGTATAACTGGCTTGTCTGTGTACAACCGTCTGGAGTTTGTTTCAGAAAGAATCCACACGGTGTTGGAATGAACACAATCTGACCAAAAACTAGGAGACAGACAAACAGCAGAGGGACAAGAAGAGTCGAGACTATCACAACTGTTTTACGGTTATAGTTCAAATTAGATCTAACTTATTGTGTGAACTAAATTATAATACTGTAAACTTTCCGTACGCAAACGTAGTAACGGAGAGACAGAACAGCGGCAGCGCCAATAACCTGATTGTCAGGTAAATATGTGCAAATGTTGGGTCGCATGTCTTTTTAATTGAATTATCGGTTTGTGTATATTTGATTTGCATTACGCAGAAGTGTTTTCTAATGGAGGAATCTATAGCTTTTGGAGTGGATAAGGTTGAAATGTAGAAATTGTATTGAGGAATATACTACTGTTAATATATGGGCAACACAGAGTGCTGTATAAACTGCATATAGTGATACCTTGATTACTATTAGGGATATTGTGAAGCTGTATACTGTATGGAGGTGAATAAATTCTTTATTTTTTTTCTTTAAAATGTCTTAGATTTTGTTCAAGTCCGTAGACAAGATGACGAGTACCAAGTTGAAGAAAATGGATGCTGTTCGTGTAGAGCTGAAACGATTAATCGATTAGTTGTCAACTATTAAATTAATCGCCAACTATTGATATATATTGATAATTGATTAATCGTTTGAGTCGTTTTGTTACGAGAAAATGTCCAGATTCTGATTTCAGCTTCTCAAATGTGAATATGTTGTGGTTTCTTTAGTCCTCTGACAGTAAACTGAATATCTTGTGGACAAAACAAGACATTTGAGGACGTCACCTTGGGCTTTGGGAAACACTGATCAATGTTTTGCCACCATTTTCTGGACCAAACAACTAATCGACTAATCGCTAATGAAAATAATCGTTAGTTGCAGCCCTAAAGATGGCTAGTATCAAGTTCAAGAAGACGGTAAGGATGCTGTTCGAGTTCTACATTCATTCACACAAGAAAAGTGCTTCATGTGTTTCACATTAAAAGAGCAACTTCAGATTTATTCACAGAACAGCGTAACAGTTTGTGATTGGTGATTTTGCCGTGAAGAGCCAGTGCAGCGTTGCAGTCGTCGAGCCACACAAACACTATCAAAGCATTCAGAGCAGAGAGCCGTCACTGTGGATGGTCGAGGGTTGCCAGTGGTTTTGACGGGCACCATGTTGGAAGAACAACAACACGTTAGCGACCCTTCCTCCCCGAGAAAGCAAAGGGCTTCATTTCTACATGGCAGTAGGGTCAAGTCACCCCAAAAAGATGGCGTTAGGCCAGAATGGACGGTTTGATCAATTATCAATTATTTATAATGGATATATTTTTAATAGTTGCCACGCTAGTTTGCGTTTGTCTGATAGTTTTGACATTAAATACACAAATACATTTCCTGAATCAGATCTGTATAATATGCAAAGGCCATGACGAACGGCAAACTCTCATAACTTTATACAGTACAGGGTTTCCGCAGGTCCTTAAAAAGTCTTAAATCCAATAATCTGAATTTTAGGCCTTAAAATGTCTTAAATATGATTGACAGGTCTTAAAAATGGATTGGATTATGAAGTTAACGTTACTTTTATAAAATTGCATTAACTTCAGTTTTGCTTTAAATTAATTTACTTTACAAGTAATTCTGGGACTCGATTTAACTTCATACTTTTTTTTGCCAGTATGGATGTGAAATAGGTCTTATATTACATTCATAATGGTCTTAAAAAAGTCTTAAATTTAAGTTGTTGAAACCTGCAGAAACCCTGTTCTATGCATTATTCAATTTTGTTTCATATTAAATTGAGTTTGCATCTGGAGGAAAAGCAGAATAACTCCCTAAACAGACTGAAAACACAATGCCCACACCTGTTAACGCCCACTGCTTTGGCCACGCCCACCATCTAGAGCACATAGCTACAGAGCCACCTGGTGTGATCAGGGAGGAGGAAGTGATACTGATGCGATATTCTTCCATCATGGTGGATTGTTGATATCGGTAACCTCTCG
>CABFOS010120199.1:0-10053 GCA_900660315.1 Diretmoides pauciradiatus
GATGTGTCGTGTCATGTGTTTGCTGTTCGAACATTTTCTAGATTCCTCTTGTCGCTTGTTCCTAAACCTGGAAAGTGAGTGAGAGAGAGAGAGAGAGAGAGAGAGAGAGAGAGAGAGAGACAGCTCACCTCAGTGTGTTACTCAGAACCACATGCAGAACATTGGCCATTGGTAATAAAGTGTCTGGTTTGGAGAACCAGCAAAGTCTGCCCCACACCAACAGATTCATCTTTCCTGTAGTAGATGGTTTGAAACAAAATCCCACATCAGTTACTGCAGTTCCCACTGTTTCCTTTTAGGTATTAGCACAAAGCACATATTAGAGAGTGATAGTAATATACAATATGCTCATTACTGCAGTGAAAGAAAGCCCTCCACAAGCTGCTTCCTGTACAGTGTAACTTTACTGTTCATAATCACCTGGCTGTGACACTCTTGTGACATTGTTCAGAAAGAACTGGAATTCAGACCTGTAAGGCATCATTTTGAAAGGACAAACAAACAAACAAACAAACAAACAAACAGAACATAAGTAAGTGAGTAAGTAAGTAAGTAAGTAAGTAAGTAAGTAAGTAAGTAAGTAAGTAAGTAAGTAAGTAAGTAAGTAAGTAAGTAAGTAAGTAAATAAATAACAAAGTGTCCTCATGAGAAAGAAATATAGTAGTACTATTGTCCTTTTTGAAAGGACACTATACAAATATCATAGCACAATTACAAGTCCCTTTAATAACTATAATAAACTTTACTTATAGCAGCATTTCAAAAACAAAGGGAATATTACAAGAATATTATACTGATGCCATATGAGACAGGAAAACCAAAACGCAATAAGGTCACTATAAACTGTGATTGAGAACCACTATGAGTCTATAGGGATATTATAGCACATATATTGAGGAGACGTCTGGCATTTCCGATACAACCTTGTACTTGGATCAATTAAGACCACATTTTACGCAATGGTATCAAGATATTAGTGTACTCTTACGGCAAATCCCAGGGCAGTTGTCCATCCTTACCGATCCCCATGCCATTGCAAGCCGCTGCGATAAGGCGGATCGGTTTCTTCGAGACTTGGTTCCGGTTCATCTCCATCAGCTGAACCAACCAAACCAGCGACGGTGCAGGACCAGGATCAGGATCAGAGTCCGAGTGAGGGAAACGCTTGGTCGAGTTTACACAAACGCCCAGAATTCACTCCTGCGGTCACTCCTGCATCCTGGGTAATCGTCGTTGCCTCACAACCTAAAATGTGCCAAAATGTAGACCGCGCGTACTGGCGTCCATTATGGCAATTCCCCTGTCATGCGTAACACATCTGGATGTGATCTGTGGACGGACGTCAGAACAACGTGACTGACTGTCAGGCTGCTGTTTTCGGCAGATATTGACCAAATATTGACCGAGTAGCTCTAATACACGTGATGTTTGGACACGTTGCGACTAGCTGGTTCACCTGGTAATGTCCATGTCGTTTCCCTGTGGGGACGCACTGCGCGTCTGTGGCGCTCAATAGTGAGTTTATAGTGGACCTGATAGTAGGCCTACTTTTTAATTTTTATTTATTTATTTTTACAGCATATGCTGTAGCTACTGATTTCTTTTTTTGTTTTGATTTTTACATAGGCCTAGTACAGAGGTTTTCAGTGTGAGGCGGCCTCTCCAGGGGGGCTCCAAACAGTTTCAGGGGAGGCTCAGTGAATGGAAGTGAAAAACTATTTCATTAGTTATCAAAAGGAGATCATGTAGAATAGTCTACATGTGTGTGACTTGGTTAATGAGATGGTTCAGAGATACAGTAGTTTTGGGGAATTTTACTGTTTTCCCACTTTCCCAGAGTAAGAAACTAATAAATGCCTTAGGACAGACTTTTTTTTAAATTTCTATGTATTTGGTGTAGTCTGAAGTTATGTCAAACAGCAATATTAGGATATCTTGGTTCTATTGTTGAGTGTCTATGGGATCAAATAACAATCATGATCCCATAGGCATCCAGGAATTGAGCAAAACTAAGCAGTAATTGTGAGGGGGCGACTTTTTCCAAGCTCACAGGCCCACAGTCTCACACTTTGAAAACCCCTGGCCTAGTAGATAAAGATTTTTACAGGCCTATCTAAATTTTGACAAATATTCAAAGTTTCCAACATAATTTTATTATTGTGAGTGGATGAGCCTCTGAAACAGCTTTTAGACTGAAACGTTGCAACAGGTGGGGTAGCAGCTCCTCGGGGCAGGGGGACCCACCACACCTATTCAGTAGTAGGGGAAACTATGGGGTACATTGACTTTTGAATAAAGAAGTCAGTTACAAAAAAACACCACAATTAATTGAGCTAATAAAATGTGCAAAGAAAATAACATTTCACTCCAGGGACCATTTTTAATCTGTGGTCAGGGAGAAACAATATCAGAGTGGGATGATAATTTGGCCGATATCTGATATCTAAAACAAGACCAATATCAGCCAGATATGTTGAAAAACTGACGTGGCAACCTAACCCTAATTTGTGCAGTATCCTTCTAAACTGTATTATACGATTATTGTATTTTTTTGTAAGGGGATAGATGAGGAATTGAAATCTGTTGGCAATCGAATATAGTGGAAATATAAGAATTTAAAACAGGATAAAACAAGGTTTTTGTTCTTTATTGGCAATTCATAACAGTTACAATTTGGTCATCCTTTATACGAAAATAACAGATTTACATTCACATGGGGCAGAAAA
The DNA here is from genome assembly GCA_900660315.1 of Diretmoides pauciradiatus. Taxonomy (NCBI): domain Eukaryota; kingdom Metazoa; phylum Chordata; class Actinopteri; order Trachichthyiformes; family Diretmidae; genus Diretmoides; species Diretmoides pauciradiatus. The sequence goes on from CABFOS010120199.1 coordinate 2,727, forward strand.
GCACATGTATTCACAGTACAACTCTTGAGTTTTTGGTGACTCACTCTTTTTTTTTTTTACAAAGGGGATAGTGAAAGCCCCATGACTAAATATACAAAAGTTGGAAATTAAAAAGAAATGTTTACAAAATGTATAACAACTTTTACAAAGACTGCTCTAACACAGTCTTTCAAGTTCCCAATTCCCCCATTACTAATATATTAGTCATTTGTGTACTAAAAGTTTTGGAGAAAGAGAAAAACAACAACTTCTGTCATCAAATTATGTACATTCATGAGGACTGAGAGGCCGTTAATCGCTCTGACGTCGGGATTTAGAGCTGTTCACTGGTGTGGGCTCTTCACAACACCGCTTCTGAGTGGATTGTCCTCTGCCTGTATAAAACAGAACAAAAATAGACTTAGACTATAGACTATACATCATGTTTTGCTGGTTTTCCCAAGGAGATTAAAATAAAATAAAGTCCGCACACTGTTTTGAGTTTTGCTCCCAGTAGGTTTATTGACATTTCGACCCAGAGGTCTTCATCAGAAATGCATTTCTGAAGACCTCTGGGTCGAAACGTCAATAAACCTACTGGGAGCAAAACTCAAAACAGTGTGCGGACTTTATTTTATTTTATTGTATATGATATTCGGTTCGTCCTGCACCTGACCCAATAGTGGATGTGCAAGCTCTTTTTCTTCAGCTTTCCCAAGGAGATTACCTCAAATTACTTGGGTGTCCAACAACTTGCATTTTGCTTCCTGAATGTGTTTAAAATAAATAAATTCTACAAATCCTTTTGTAATGTAGCACCTGGTAGCGTTTTTGATATCCCTGGCCTACACAATGACTTTGGTGGAACAAAATGAGTTAATTTATGTCATATACTAGAGCCCATTATTCAAAGACTTTGAAATGCCTACACCAGGGATGTAGGCCAGGGATATCGGAGATGCTCCATCTAATACCACACAGGTTGTTGCATTGCCTTTTGAAAAAGGTTCATGTTTAAAATGTATCCTTGAGTGTGTTGATTTTAGATATACTGAAAATGTTACTTCCCAATGCACAGTGAAAATATAATGATTTTCATCTAATACAGCCTTGATGTAGGCCAAGGGTGATGAGATTCATTTAGAATTCCTTGCACCATTTAAATATTGATGCAATTAAATCTTTGAATAATTTCTTCAGTTGCTAAACCTGCAGCTTCAATGTACTGACATGCTTGTTTCTTCTGTTGTGCACAATCTGCCATGTGTGCATGTGTGTAATACAGTGAAAAGAACAGCCTTTCAACCAATCATGGAAGATGTCAACCAGTCAACCTATCTACCTGTTTGAGAGATTCCGTCTTGCATGGAAGGGTCTTGAGTGGACACTCCTGGATGTGTGTTGAGTCCTCCAACATTACTTGCATTTGTACCATGGTTGGGATTGGCAGGCACGGTTGCCAACATTCCTGTAAAGTAACCAAAGGGTTGTTATTTCCCCGCAAGACCATACTGGTTTGTTAAAAAGATAAGTTTAATCTCTTGACATAAGATTTAGTTCTTTGGTGTAAGAGCAGTGAATGGCTTGTATTGTATCAAAGAGAGAGGATGACTGGAGCACACGGATCATCTTAAAAAAGTTTTTATTGGTGCAAAAATTAATCACTCACTAACGTTTCGACAACGCTTCACTCTGAAGAAGACTGCTGTCGAAACATTAGAGAGTGATTAATTTTTGCACCAATAAAAACTTTTTTAAAGATGATCCGTGTGCTCCAGTCATCCTCTCTCTTTGACGTTGCTGTGGTCCTAGTCTGAGAGCACCGGCCCTCATCTTTTAAAACTGGTTTAGCGCATGAACTCTCTCAAAATTGGCTTGTATTGTATGTCTGATGAACCAATATCAGCAAAATCTGTCTTTTGCCAATGCTAAATGAAAGAGGACACACAAAGGAACTATAAAGTTGCACATTTAAAAAAAAAGTCATGGTGATTTAACTTAACAGTGGTTGTTTTCACAAATCCTATGTATGTAAACATCATGAATGGCAGACTAGTACTTATTTGTATGATAATTACTAGGAGACGAAGAGCATGCAATTTTCTAATCCCAGGCCAAAGAACCATCTGGCAATCACTTAAAAAAAATACAAAAACAATACTTTAATACCACACTACCTGATGGCTACAAGTAATAAAACACACCAGTAATATCTTGCTGTCCATTAAGATCCATTGAGAAGTTAACATGGATTTACAAAAGATAATGTTTGAGTATCAGAAAATCATATCTATCAAAAGATATTAGTTACTGGGTCACACGCCTACCAAGTCCTCTGTAGCAGGAGAGCTGCTGGTAAATCTGCTTCATCCGCTCTATGTTGAGGCAGCTGGCTGCAGCATGGTGCACCATGGGTTTGGGGTAGTGGACTCCTATGATACACTTGGCTGCTTTCTGCACTTCCTCCGGGGCATTCCAAGGATCGTAGATGTATCTGGCGGGGAAGCCCTTCAGTATGGGCAGATAACGCCTGGCAGCACGGAAAGAAAAGGATGAGGAATCAAAATTATATGAGAAACACAAATGCAATAAGAAGGAAGGCAACGTAAGAAAAGTGTTACAGATGTTCAACCACCTTTAACACATGATCACCCCAATTGGCTACAGGGTGTGTCACTGTGTACACTGTGACATCCATGTAATGTGGATGAAAGCTCTGTTCCTCACCGTATGTAGTCTCCGTTGGGGTCTGTGCGTCGTCCGAATCCCACGGGGCAGTAGCAGTGGAAGAACTGCTGGAAGAAGGAGCTGCAGGAGAGCCACATCCAGCTGCCAGCATTTACACTCCAGTCCGCATCCAGCAACAACTCCTCAAACACCTAGAGAAACCACAGACACAGGGGATAGTAAGATATACTGCATGGTAGCAATGTTTATCATAGCCATTCTCCCATTCGCACTTGTATGCCCTCCTCTGAACTGATCCTTGTCTCCTTGTGAGGAAAGCAGACTGCAACTTTGCTTTGCTTCCTTTCATTCCTCACCGTTTCCTGATATCCCACTGCACTACACCATCCCTCCATCCTCACCTTCATGCCTTCCTCCCAACTGATCCACAGGTCTCCCCTGGTGAGGAAGCAGGCCACAGCGTGCCTTGCCAAATGATGTATCCACCCCTCCTGCCTCAGCTGGGCCATGATGGCGTCTATCCAGGGGAATCCTGTGCGTCCCTCCGCCCACTTGGCCAGCGCTTCAGGGTTCCTGTCCCAGGGGATCTGGACGCACACAGGGTTGCCCTCCATCTTGTCAAAGCGGGGGTTGTTGGTGGCAGTCGTGTAGAAGAACTCCCTCCACAACAGCTGGCCGTACAAGGACAGGGGCGGAGTACTGTTCTTCTTGACCTGGTTAGAGAATAAAGATAGTAGGGTTGCACATGAAGTTTATCTTGTGCACTTTGAACTGTATGATGCTAGATGTCAGATGCATAATGTAGAAACATTGATTATATCTGAGACACTTTTGCCCAGTGATCATAAATGAAGGGTCTAAGACTATATAGTGTTTGGGGTATAGTGTTAACCTTGGATAACATTAAAGAACATGAAGCATTCAAATGGTCAGAGGCCAAATATCTTGATTATAGAGGATAAAACCGCAGAAACCAAGTCAGGTAATTGCATGGAAATGTATAAAATAACTGGAAAAATCATTTGACATCAATTACTCTGATATGTAAAGCAAAATACAAAAGGGCTTATTGGAAATACACGGTTCTTTCATGTCTCCATACCTTCCTGTACAGGTCGGTGAGTTTGAAGTAGAAGAGTCGACAGGAGAGACATCCAAAGCGCAGATGGGGGCTGAGGCCTGTGGGACTGGCCAGCAAGGAGTTAGCGTTCATACGAGGACGCTCAAAGTTGGCCACCCACGCCTGTAAAAAAAGAAGTCCAGATTGGTCAGACTACTTACCTATAGGACCAATTTAGATGTTAATTTGGGCGCCGTGCAGCAGTGCTTAAGTTGTTTTTTACACACACAACCAAATTCACTAATTCCAACCCTGGAGTTATGCATGGATATATGTGGCCTCCTGCAAGATGTGCACTTGAGGTGATGATATGAAGTGATATGTAAAGCAAAACGTGTCCATCTTCATATTAAGATATGGGGATTCTGCCTTTCCTTACACATCAACCAGCCTGCAGTGTCTAGCATTCCCATCAGTTTCCTGATGCAAAACCAGAAATCTGCATACAAATGAACACTCAGGATATGAATTGTTCAGTCACCAAAATTAACTAAATGAAAAACCCCAAAATGTAATGATGTCAGTCCACCTCTCTCACTGAATACTTAATACTGGACACACACACAGATTGTTGGCTGTTGGCTGGTTGACTCAACCAGCACTGCTGCTGCAAGTGCACTAACTGACTATCTTGTGGGACCGGGGTGGGAGGAGGAGAGGAACAGTGCAATATATACTATATATACCAGTGGAATATAAAACCCACCTTCTTTAACTCACCCTTAGTGTACATAGTGTGTACATAGTGTGTATAATAGTGTTGTGTTTTTTTTTACTGCATGTTTGTTATTATGTCACTGCTGCTGTAACAAATGCAAATTTCCCCAGTGTGGGACAAATAAAGGTACTTCTACTCTACTCTACTGACATTTTAGGGGATCATCCCAAGAGGATGCACTACCATGGCACATGGAGAAATGTGCCAAGAAATCATTTAAATGTGCTCAGTTTAGCAGGCATCCTATACATCCGGTGCTTGCACACAGACAGGGCTTGGATCATTGAGCTGTGCTGTTTTTGGACAAAGTCAGATCACATAGCTGACATGCCTCACATGTCACTCCAGTTAGTATGCAGCCTTTCCATCCTGCCATTGGGTGCTGTGTCAGCCGGACTAGTCTGGTGTAGCAATATTTCTTCTTGACAATACATCGGGTCAGTGATGTTCTTATCCTGATTATTCCAGGAATATAGGAACTCTTGATGCAGCTGATGTTGTACACCTAGCTAGGTGCTGTGGGACTGTACATCATCTGTACTTGTTCATTGTGTGCATATAATATAGAGTATACTGTTATGTCTCCTTACCTTCCTCTCCAGATGCCTCTCCAGCCTTGTGAGGGCTTCTGCCTCTCCGCCCGGCCACACTGCTGTGGACAGGCCTTCTGTCTCAAAACCTGGAAAAGCAAAACACATATTAATTGTAGAAGTGAGATATGCTGGATAGAATGTGTTCATATACAGTACAGTAAAGACAAATGTGTCAGCGCACCCACACAGAAGCAAAAACAAAACAAAGCTCACCAAGCTCTTCCAGGGAGGGCGCCCCAAACTTGTCGTCATGGTCTTCACTGATGGGTGTGGCACATTTCCTCATGACCTCAGACGTGATCGTCTCTGCAGGCCTTTCCACAGCGTCCATATGGCTGATGAGGGTTTGGAAGCGCTTGTATGTAAGTGGAGGCTGACCATTATTTAGTTCTATGATCCTTGATGGATGAAAAGGGAATGCAAACAGATAACAGGAAAGATGGTGGTTCAGAGCAGTCATGACGCTGTACATTGTTTCAAACAGTGTGGGACATTTAAACTCATACAGTCACTCACTTGTCCAGATCATAGAGGGTGTGAGAGATCCGCACCATGACTTCCACCCCTGCCTCGTTGGCTAGTTTCTGGATGGCAGCATCACGTTCCTTGCCAAATGGCTCAGAGTCATACTCATAAGACAAACGGTTGATCTTCCACTCCTGGGGAGGAAAGGAACACAAGGATATGGAAGGATAAAATTAAAATAACTATGCGTAAGTATTCAAGTCCTTTGCTTTGTTTGGGGTAAATTGCCACGTTAGAAAAACGGTTCAACATTTCGGATTACCATTACTCAGGTGTCATATTTAGATTGTATTTAGTAAAGACAAAAGTCAACAACAAAGGGGCACAATTGCAGTAGTTTTTGCTGTTTATCATCACATCACATCACAGTATGAGAAATGTATCTCCTCTACATTGTCCTTTGTCTTGTACCTTAAAAAGTCGAGGGAAGACATCTGTGGGCTGCCCTCTGATGACAAATAAACGTGAGTTGAGCTTGCGCAGGCTGGCATCCAAGTCCTCCAAACACTGTAACAAAAACCTGGAACCCAACAGAGAGTATGTTTGATCAATTGGTCTTCCATTCAAGAGAAATTAAAGTGTTTGGTTAAAATCTTACTGCCAAAACCATACCCACTGACACTGTGCATTCATAAGACTACTGAGGTCATGCAGATTGTCAACACCTCTTCCTCTGGTCCACTGAGAATTAAGAGAAACTATCTGCCTCCCGGTGGGAAGCATCAGCCGCGGGAGGGGGACCATGTACGAGCCACAGGCAGAAAGATAATAAAATAGAAAGAGAATTATATGCCCGATTGGTTTACCATATAGAATTTTAAATGTTTCGTCTCCCTGTGACTTGACTGTGACTGACTGGTGTGCCGGCACAAAAGCCCAATGCTTCAGACTGTTGTTTGCGATGTTTTTGATTATTTTGATGATTACCAAGATATTTCGAATCCACTTAAATCCAAATGTTTGACACACCACCATAAGCACCAAATTTTCATTTGTCATACAGATGAATATATATCAAATTCCAAAACAATTCCCATGTAAAAACAAATGATTTATATGTCCACTGCAACCATTTTTCTAAATTAATAGGTCAATTTTTTTTTTACAAAAAACATATCAAAGCGTGAAAGCCACAACACCCTGATAATGAAAGAAAATAGACTTCTCGTCTCGTTGTCCTCCGCTTATCCGGGTCCGGGTCGCGGGGGCAGCATCTTCAGCAGGGAAGCCAAGGAAACCCTTTCCCCCGCCACTTCCACCAGCTCTTCCGGGGGAATCCCGAGGCGTTCCCAGGCCAGCCGAGAGATGTAATCCCTCCAGCGTGTCCTGGGTCGACTCCAAGGTCTCCTCCCGGTTGGACATGCCCGAAACACCTCCCCAGTAAGTCAGACCTGTTCCCGGTGAGGGTTGGACTCTGCCAGGACTGCCCTATGTCACCGGTTCTGTTCATAACTTTTATGGACAGAATTTCTAGGCGCAGCCGGGTGGTGGAGGGGGTCGAGTTTGGGGGAGAGAGGATCCCGTCTCTGCTTTTTGCGGATGACGTGGTCCTCTTAGCTTCATCAAACGACGACCTCCAGCTCTTGCTGGGACGGTTTGCATCCGAGTGTGAAGCGGCTGGGATGAGGATCAGCACCTCCAAGTCCGAGGTCATGGTTCTCAGCCGGAAAAGGGTGGAGTGCTCTCTCCGAGTCGGGGAGGAGG
>CABFOS010120201.1:0-10021 GCA_900660315.1 Diretmoides pauciradiatus
TATTTGACAGCTTTAGTTACTTTGCAGATTTAGATTATTAATACAAATTATAAATCAGCTAATAAATGATGATATTTTGTATAGGTTAAACTACCAAATAGTATATAAAGTAATTAAAATTAGCTCCATCTTTACCAGTTGCAACATTAAGGTGAAGAACACATGAATGCATCAATAATTATAGTCCAATAACATATATATGATACATTCATTTTGCATTTCATTTGCAGTTTTAAAAGGCTAGCTAAGTCCTGGCTGAGGGAGAAGGTCCCATTTTAACCCCTTTTAGTTTCCCCTGGTTGTATGTATTTTATTTCTTTTTTGTTGTTTAGATTGTAACCTTGTGCTTTAATTGATTGCTTCTATTGCTTTTATTGCTTATATTGATTGATATACTTGGTTTATTTGATGTTAACTGTTTGTTTGTCCTGTCTATATAAGACCTTTGGGACCATGTTGGAAATAAGTGTTTCACTTTTACATGTACACATCCCTTGGATTTTGTCTCTTTTCCATCAATAAATCAAATCAAATCAAATCAAATTCTGCATTATGATGACTTTTATGTTTGCTACTTAAGTATATTTTGGTGCTAATACTTTCGCACTTTGACTTAAGTCAGATTTTGAATGCAGGACTTTTACTTGTAACAAAGTATTTTTACACTGTGGTACTGCTACTTTTACTTAAGTCAAAGATCTGAATACTTCTTCCACCACTGCACACATGCACTTAAAGAACCAAAAACCTTATACACATTCTATTACGCAAAAACACACCAATAGAGACACCAAACCCGAAGGACACCTGGAAGGACTGGCAGACAAATGTGTGAAAACAAATGGAAGTCACCTGAGTCTTTACCCTCTGGGATGGTGTTGTTTAGAATCTCCTTTTGCCTCTCTTCTGGCTCTGCAGGGGGAAATGGGTGAGGTAGAAAGGGAAACAGAAAGAGAGCAAAACAATGACAAACAGTTAGAGAGATATGTGTGAACGTAAGGAAAGAAAGTGTGAGTGAAGGTGCTCGAGGAAGAGATTGACAGCGAGAATGGGAAAAAAACGTGAGGAGCTGCAATACTTGTGTAGACGGTTCAAAGATGCACCTTCTCATTATCTACCAGCAGCTGCTGCCACACAGACAGCAGCTCCACTTCCACCACAGATGAGAGCCCCTATGAGTGTGTGTGTCTTTCTTACTGCTAATTGGCAGACAGAGTGTCCCATTTTAACGATTAGCACTGGTATAACTGTCTGCTCCGCTTCTTGTTCTGTTCCCCTGAATAACTGATAAGTCAGTCATATTATTAGCCCTCAAAGACACACACCTACCCGAAATATAACGGAGTGAAATGAGGAAGTGAATGGTGCATGGCAGAACGTCTTTGCAGATTGTTTTGAAATGCCTTATGAGTGTTTAATTTGTTGGTTTTACGCCAGAAATGGCAGACTGCCCCCTTTGGTATGCTGCTGGGATGAATTATTTATATGATTTATATGATGATTCAGTGACAGAGGAATGCAAAGTTGGATGTAAATTGCTCAGGGCATTTATTGAAATATATTCAGGCTATCTTGTGTTTGCATTAAATTCAGTAAAAATCTGTCAGCTGGAATGAAATATATGTCAGTTAGATAGAGTGTATGGCTGCCATGTGAAGGATGATGGAATGCGTTTCAACTCCTTACCCCAGCAGGCACCTATGACCATTCTCTGGCGGGCGGCTGGGTTGGGGATGGCTCCGTTGTCATGGATAAGGGCAGGGTCAAAGGTCACGCCATCTACATACAGGGTCACTGAGGGGAACTGGACACTGAGAGACAGATGATGCCACTCACTGTCACACACCTGTTGGACAGAGAGAGGTTGGAGTCATTAGAATTCAGAAGCCTGAACACATGAAACAAGCGTAGAAGCACTTTGAGGGTTGAGGCTTGGACCGGTGCATTCATTATCTCTGAATTGTTTAGGGGGGAACAATCCATTTTGTTTAAGCTCTCTGTAGAGATACAGGGAAAGCAGAAGGAAAAGAAAGACATTTGAATTGCAGGACAGAGGGACGGAAAATCAGGATGACAGAAGGGCAGGAAAGACAGACAGACAGACAGGGGGAATAAGATGAAGTGGTGCAGACATCGGGACAAATCTTCTCTGTATCAGCTCAGCATCCTTTTAATCCATCCTAGTTCAATCTGTCTGGGACGAGTAGCTCTAGTCAAAACATGTAGCCCCCCCCCCTCCACACACGTGCATGCAGACACACACACATTAATACCTTCTGCCCAATCCTCCTCTCCCTCTCCCCCATCTTTCAGACATCAGACATTCCAACTCCACGTTGTTTTCAACATGGCAAAAAACTCAACTGGGAAGCAATTGATCCAATTCTGTAATCATGTATTCATCACGTATGCATCGGTGTTAGGCACACACGTTGCGTTCCCTCAGTACTGCTTTCAATGTAAGGAATGAATACAGGGAAAAGGTACAGTTGAGAACATCAGAGCCCTGCTGCTGCCATTCCCCGAGTACCTGCTCCAGTTTCCAGAGGAACTTGACGGGCCGTGCAGCTGAGACGTCCGGCCAGTAGAAGAGGGAGAGGCGACATCCATGGACGGAGAGGGAGTAGTGGGAGTAGGAGTCATCTGCAAAGCGGGGAGAGAGTTTAGCCAGGCAGAAAAAACACTGTAGTCACAGCTCATCAATATGACTCAGCATCTTTCTTCGTAGAATAATCAATTTCATGTCTTGAGTTCATTACTCATTTTAATCTTTCCCATGCTCAATAATTGACTCTGTACTGATCTATATCTCTGGACCTTTTTGCCCTTGTTTGCATAGGGAAGGATTCTGGACATGCTGTTTCTCAGCAACACCCTCCTACATATACATATTTACATACATCATACATATCTACATATTTATACAGTTGCACATCTTCACACCCAGGAGCTGCCCAGCACTATTACAGTCTTCTACAGCTCTTTGACTGTCCACTGAGCAGCTCGATTGGTTGAGTTGGTAACTTTCTGGTTACTTAGGCCGGGTTTTAGATGCCTGGTATGTGGATGATAAGAGGGAAGGAGTAACATTCTCCACACATTTGGAAATGCTCTTAATGTTCTCAAACGCTACGTCTCGGGCCCTCGTTATATAAACAGAGCAAGAACACTGAATATAGAAAACAAATCAAAACATGTTATTGAAAATTAAAATTAGAGGGCCCAATTCCAAAACAGATGTGACGCACCATTCTTGACAGTGCTGCACACGATAGTCTCCTCCTCCTTGCGATTTCCTCTGCTCTGACTGGTTGCAGGCTGGATGTTGGCTCCACCCCTTCGCATCCACAGCTGGAGGGTGAAGTGGTCACCTGACACTGCCGCGACAACCGAGTCGGGCACCACGGCAACATGGGTGGATCCATTGAAAGAGAAAACCAGAGATGAATCAGAAGACGGGAGAGTGGGCAGAGCTGAGGTCCAATTGGCTGCTGGGGAGGGGGGCGGGAGCAGGTCCACCTCACCCCTAACGGCACCTGACAGGTGAGAGAGGGGACAGAGGATGTTAATAACGAGTGAGTGATCAGTACTAAGGATTCTGAACCCATTCAGTCGCATAAACCAGAACCCACCACACAGTCGGCGCACAGATCTGTCTGAGTAGCTGTCTCTGTCACAGCCTTTCCCAATATGGCCGGTCTGGAGCTCTACGGTGGCCTGGATGTTCCACACAGTCTCTTCACAGGTTTCCAAATGCAAGCTGGGGAACAGGGGGATGCTGCCTGACCCGGGGGTGTATTCTACACGCTTGGTCCATCCTGAAACAATGTGAAAAAAACGTTTTAAAATAAAAATGCAGTGGCAAAATGAAGCAAACCAAGAAGGATGATGATAAACTGTGTCTGGTCCTGCTGCAGAGAGAACAAGAAAACTGAACTACAGATCTCCCTGCACATTCATCATCAGTGTTTCCACTGACAACCTTCCCTTGATACTAATAAGCGTTAACAACACTGCTCAACAACCCATCTCTCGATATAAACATGCATATGTGATTCATCCAAGCTGAGCTATCCTACTTTACAAAGTGTTAGCTAACCAGCCCACACAAATTCCAATGCAAACAGATGAGGTATTTCCATCAAAGCCAAACCAAACCTCAGATACCACACATCTCTAAAGCCTCTCCCATCCACTTAGAAGGGAGATTTATTTCAGGATTAGAGTAAGGAGGACAGCAATGGTGCATTCAGTGTTATTGATTACCAATCCAGCCAGGTTTGCAGGATGGTTTGACCGTGACAACGACTTGGGCATCAGCCTGAGCGCGGTTCTTTCCACAGTCGAAGGCAGTCACCCAGAAGGTGTGAACACGCTGACGCTTAGAATCCAAAGGCTCCGTGTTCTTAATGTTTCCTAGGAGACAGAAGAAAGAAAGAAAGAAAGAAAGAAGTCATGAACAACAAGCATACACACTCAAAAACCCAGCGCAAGTATTTTTCGATAAACCTATTCCATCGCCACACGTACACATTTCCAGACACTCACAATACTTCCATACATTATAATCAGATGCAAAGAGCCCAAAAGGGGAAACGGTGAAGATACATAACAGAGAACAGAATGAAAACCGAAGGGAGAGCAAATAACTATGAGAGGCTGACAACCTCATCACGCCAGCCCACAAAGGAAAAAGGATGAAAGACATATTAGCGGCAACAAAAGAAGAGACGTAAGATCAACAATGAGAATAGACAATGACAACCGTGCAGCGTCTGAACAGCGCTGCAACAAAAGGTCTCTGTGCTGCTGTACCAGTCTGACCCACAAAATAAAGGAAGTGCTCATCCTCTGCAAACTCCTTCCAAGTCCCACACGATTCTGCAAAGTCATGGTAAAAACAAGTCCTGTGGAAACCCGTCTCCCCTGCTGCTCTTGTCATATTGCAAACGTCCACTATCGATCTGCCACCAAACAGTCAATGGGCTGCAACAAAGACCTTTTCCTAAGAAGAGGTTATGGGCTCCAGTCAGTTCCAGTCCAGTTATCAGTTTTGGATAAAAGGAAACTATATAAAACTGAACAGCTGCGGCAATATTTATGCAGAGACAGAACAACTTTCAACCCACACAGATTCTATTTTAAAGTGCTTGTCATCTACCTGTGAGAGAAATTAAGTGCCTGCAGTTCTTATAATACCAATGCTTCACAGACATCAATGCCTCAGTAATTGATTGGTGCTGTATGTGTTGAGGAGAGCAGGAATCTATCTAATAATACTGATTTGAGTGCTACCACTTCCACTTGCAACTTCCTGCCGCCTGGGTAAATAACACTATATCTAGTCCAGATATTTGACCTCTCTAGCAAAGATAGATGACATGAATATTGTTCCCATTATCTTACCATCGTTGTCAATGGCGAAGGGCACGTTGGGAGTGATGATATCGTAGAAGCAGATTTGGCTGTACTGTGGGGAGCAGTCGGCATCCAGAGCCTCGACGCGCACGATACGGTCAAACAGACGCCCTTCTGGGACCGAGGCCTCGTAGCGACGCTCTACGAACACTGGGGAAAACTCATTGACGTCGTTCACACGAACATGCACAGTGGCCCTAAGGGAAGGAGGGAAGGAGAGGGGAGGGAAGCAGAGGAAGATAAGGAGGGGCGATAGAGACGGATCTAACAATCTAACAACAGGCAGCAGTAATGGCTGTACAGTGTGCAGAGCCAGAAGAACCTCACGTACCGACTCTCATTATGCAAAGAATAAAATGTCATATATTTAAATCAGGGGGGGTTGGGTTGGGAGGTGGAGGGTGCACACCGCATAGCAGCATAAATGTGCAGATGAATGTTCAGAACTGACTTGTGGGATTTCTTGCTGTTGACTCCATCTGGCCCCTCGCCGCAGTCGTAGGCCTGGATGGTGAAGCTGTGCTCCCGCTGGCTCTCGCAGTCCAGCGGCTCCTTGGACCGGACCAGACCCTCGCCAGTGGAGCGGTCCAGAACCACGGCCTCAAACTGAACCGAACCGGAACCAGACGGCCCATTATGCACCCGAAAGCCACAAATCTCACCTATGAGACAGTGTGAGTGAGATGGGGGGAGAAAATCACTGGTGTGAGTTACTAAACATATTGTATATCAGTGCAGAGATATCAAGAGGAAGTGGCACTTAATTTATCTTTAACAAGTTATGATTACAAGAATAGAATAGAATGCTGTTGATTTACAAAACAAATCCCTTCAAATAGAAATAGTGCCTGACGGCCGCTCTTCAATGGCGGAGACTAACCCTAAACCACATCAACTCCAGGGAACCCCAGAGTAATGTTATTAGATTCTAATGTGAGTGAACATGAATATTTCCTGAATGAACTCTCAAAGTGTTCCCGGCGCATACATAATAATGTGATTTCCGTATGCTGCAGAGTGGAACACTGCTGACAACCTCTGCACTGAAGGGTTCAATTACACTATGAGTTTCTTGGAGGGTCTAAAAATAGTGGACTCAATGATTGATTTCAGTCATTTTGTAGAACGCCTATAGGAATACCCTGATGTCAATGGGAGTGCCCTGTTAGCTCAGCCACGCTCTGAATAGGGTACATTCTGTGTCGGTCCATATTTACTATGCAAATATAAGCACCCAAAGAGACATAAATAATCCATATCGTCAAACTAGTCACAGAGTTGCAGTGTCATCCTCAGTAAAATCAATATTCGAGTTCAAAGTTAAATATTTTTCAGTGTTTTCATAGGCATTTGACTTTATCTTTGAAGGGACCTGTGCTGTGGTTGTCCGAGCAAATTCTAGCATAGAAATATTTGAGAGCATTCGTGAACATATTCTGGCCTGACCCCTATAGAGTCTTCCGTATTGCTATTGCCATAGTGTTACCGGCGTAATGCAGTGGAGCATCTTTGTCCACGGCAAAGAGTGGGGGATTGAGCAGCACGGTGTTGTCGTTCTCCATGACAATCCCCTGGTACTCTGTCTCTATCCATGGCTTGTGCTTATTGGCTGAACGGCACAGAGAGGAGACCAGAGAAGCTTTGGGTTAAATGGAGCAATTAGAAAGAACAAACGTGTCTATTTTTAACACTCCATTATGGGTGAGGACATTCTGAGTGTGTGCATGACTGGAGAAGCCCACAATGTATGTGTGTGTGTGTGTGACCACAAAGACACAATTTACGTAATCACATTCATGCACACAAACACAGATTCCCCACCACACCACACCCCCCCCCTTTTCTCACTCTCACATCAAGTGCCACTCCACACACCTTGCTGGTTGGCAGCGTAATCAAAACCAATCAGATTTCTCCTTATCACGCAGAAAGAGGTACTGTACTGCATATTGCACATATCAATCAGCCCAGCCAGCCTGCCACACAATAGTAGCGATCACAATCAAATGCTCAAGTTTTACTGTGAATACACCTTTAATTGAAAATTAATTATTCATTCCTCTTCTGAATGTCCTCTGCTGACTGATCAAAGGCCAAGTTAATGAGCTAGAAGGCCAAAACGAAAGCCCGAGTGCCTTCGCTCTGTCGTCCTCCGTCACTGACACTGGAGTTTGGATTCCGTAGACAGAAATAAAGCACTTGTGTTCAGCAATTACTCTGTTGCCTCAACAGCAAATCATCCAGTGAATCTGAGTTGAACTAATTCAGCCTTCGTCTCTATGCTGTCGGCTCTGCTCAACCCTCTCTCCCTCTATTCACTCTCTCATCTCAAGGTCCAACCTGATGCTGTCCCCTCATGCCCCGCCTCCATTCCCACAATCCTTTGCCCTGTCCCTTTTTTGGTCATTTACCCCCCCCCCTTCTGCCATATAGCATTAATCTGAGCATCAGAGCCTGTGGATTACATCCGGGATTACAGATTGAGAGACATCCCGTCCCATCCCTCTCTCCCTGGCACTCTTCCCCTCTCTGTCACTATATCTCTCCACGCACCCCCTCATACTCACCCACCCCTCCTCCTCTGTCTCTCACACACAAGCACTCCTATCTCTCACTCCTTCTCCACATGTCACCTGATCTCACGTACCACCTCTCCTCCGCACTCCCCCACCTCTTCCTCTCTCCTTATCAGTCTGCTTCTTCACTGCAAATTGTTGGCGTCTTATCTTTTGACTAGCCCCACGTCTTCTCCTGTCACCGCTTCTTCTCCTCTCTCTCTCTTTCTCTCTCTCTCTCTCTCTCATTGTCTGTCTCTCTGTGTTTCTGTGACTTTCCATTTCGCCTTCAGTCTCGCTCTCCTTGTCTCCCTGCATTGCTCTCGTCCTCCTCGCCTCTATCTCCTTCTCTGACATGCTCTCTCCACACTGTCTGTTTCACTCTCCTTCTTCAGCATGCTAATCATTGGAACAGTGATGCTGAATCAGTCATGGTTATCCAGGATGATAAATCTGCTCCAGAAAAAAACGGATTTATCATCTTCTGAGAGTCACAGTAGGGATGAGACAAACACTTGCACACAGGGTCATCACAATATACGCAATATATAAACATCCAGATACACACTTTTAAGTATACACGGGTAGACTTGACATTCTCAAATGCATTGTGTATGTAATATTTAACAATTATACATCAAGAATTAATTCCTTAACTCCTAATGAGTAATCGAAGTGTTTCAGGGGGAAAAGGGGCCATGAACCCCCCATGGCAATGTAAACCATCATCTCAACACTCACAATTAACAGTTAAAGGATGAGGAACTGACCTTTGTTGCCATTGGCAACTGAAGTCAAGCAAAGGAGGAGAAAGGAGAGAAAACTCTTTCTGTCCATCTGAGGGAGGAAGGGAAAGGTGGAGGGGAGGAGGGGACAGGGGGGGAATACAGCACATGCATTAAGAAGAAGATGTAGAGCAAACAAGACAGAAAGAGAAGAAGAAGAGAGATCAGGCCCACCCAACTACGGAACAAATTATAGACACAATGAGATTTTTACGTTGCTGTAGCTATATTTGGAGGAGAGGAAAGCACTGTGAAGCGTTGCGTGCAGGCCAGCGACCTTTGAATGGGGCCTATAGGCAAATAAGACCCCTAAATAATCACAACTGCAGAATGAATCAATAATCTGACACATATTCCTCTTTACTACAGTCTACTCGTTGAAGTGCATGATCCTTAAAGATGTAAATGACATGCAATGCAATTTAAACAGCCTATGGAGCAGACACACACCTGGGTCGTGTCTGCGTGCGTGTGTGCGTGTGTGTGCATCATTAGAATAGGTTGAGCTAGTAGGTGATTTGAGACGTTTTAATACTGGTGTGTGTGTGGGGGGGGACGTCTATCAGTTGCCACAATTGAAAATGTGGGCTATTCCACTGGGTTCTGAGCTGTCACTGACATCATGAGACGTGAGGGCCGTTTCCATTGCAGCATCACTGGCGTAGGGGCGAGATAACAACGTGTGAAATCACAACGAATCGAGGGAAGAGAACATTGCAATACGTGCGACTCCCGCGCTACGGGATCCGGCACAGACGTACATGCGTAACCTCTGCGACAATAATCAATCGATTTGCAATGGGTTGATATTGCAGCTTTGACTCCACAAAGCAACATTCTGAATTAGGACACACACACAAAAATGTCGCAGGCACCAATGACAGTTACAAGAGGAAAACCTGACGCTGTCGATGTGACATTACCGTGGTGGTGGTGGTGGTGATGCTTCTGGTACCCAACTCTACTCTCGCAGCATCCGCCTCACACGCCCCTGATCGGCGATCCCCCCGCAGGCGAAATAAACCAAACCAACAGGCGACTCTCTGCTCCTCTGTGGACGATGATCTGAAAATGTCTGAATAGTCGGTCGGGTCTGTGAAGAGCAGGACACCGGTGCGCTTGTTTTCCGTTATATGAGGAGGGGGAAAACGCTGGGAATATTACGCTGGCGTGCCCTCCCTCTCGGCGTTTCTTAACCCGCCCACACTGCGTCCTTCTCCCCCACCAGCTCCCTCCCTCCTCCCTCCCCTCCTTCCCTCTCCC
>CABFOS010120215.1:0-12104 GCA_900660315.1 Diretmoides pauciradiatus
TCACACACACGCACACACACACACGCACACACACACACACACACACACACACACACACACACACACACACACACACACACACACACACACAATTAAGTATCAGCAACAGGGCAGAATAACATGTATATCGCAGCAGGGGCTGAGGTGTCAGGCTGAATCAGAGATGCTTCCTAACAAGAGGTTGTGGAGGAATTCCTAATAACTAAGGAGCATCCCTCCTCCTCCATCTGCTTTTCCCACATCACTCCTTCGCTCCCTGCTTTCTCCTCTATCCTCATCCTCTCATTTCCAGTCTTCTCTGCTCGTTTCCCTCCCGTCCCTTGCATTTACATTTTAGACATTAAGCTGATGTTCTTATGCAGAGAAACTTATGAGTGCAGTGCAAAAAGAAATGTCATAATGTCAAAATATAAGACATGGAGACTTGTATTCAATCTTAAAGGTTCTGTATACTATGTAAGGTATATGCAAAATAGCACCGCCTGCAGGCGTAACGACGAGTCAAAACAACGACGGAACTTCCTCCAACCCAATCTCGGAACCCAGAGTCTACTATCATTATATGGGGGCAACGCCCCCTCTGTCTGGGTTAGCCGATCCTTCTCGATTCTCTCACAGCCGTCGTTTGGGTTTTTTCGGTCATTTTTATATCAAACTTTTGCCATACCCTATAAAAACGACTGTAAAAACTAAAGACTAAACGACCGGCGCCCAGAAAAGGAAGTCATTATCTGGATATCCTGGCTAACCCAAAACTAGTGGTCGTTGTGCCCAGAGGCTCGGACGGTCGTCAGACTGATTGAGCTTGGTTCTGAGATTGCCTCCACCCCAATTCCAAACAGCCTTGCAGCGAGAAACCAATGCGATTAAATTCTCAAGCGGTTCAACACTGATTGTGGTAACCTCTTACAACATAGTTGATAGTTCTATATTAACGCCTGACGCCTCTAACGCCTGCAGAAATGACTCATGACCACGCGGTATGACTGGAAAGTGAGGCCGTAATGACTGGGGATCAGTGTGGGTTACACTCAAGGGCTTGTGCGCTACAGATTATCACCGTCATAGTTAATAATAACTGACCAATTATTCATGTGTTAGCGAGGCTTTTGCCAAAAGACCAGATGATCATCATAAGTAAAGCTAATAATGTTATCTCTCCTCTATGCGCTGTGTAACCCCACACATCGCCTGGGTCTGGCCATGTACTGTAGTGAGGCTAGTTTCCCTGATAACAGTAGTTCAGATTAAAACAAACAAAAAACAATCATCAGTTTGGCCTGTCTGAGGTTTCATCTTTCCATACTTTCCAATACTGATGTTTAGTCTTGTTTTCAGCCATACTGGGTTCTTTCAGTCTAACAACTTGCTGCTCCACCACGATATTGTGTCCTATGTGTGTATAATACATAATACATTAATTATACTATAATTATAAATCATAAATCAAGTTACAAACTCTTCCTCCCCATCCTCTTCCGCTCTCCTTCCTCACACACACTCAACTCGCAGTTTACATTCATGTTATCCTCCTCACTGCTCTCTCCCTGGGTCGCTTCTGCTTCCTCCTCGCCTGCCTCCTTCATCCCCAACTACAATAACACTTGATATCCCTCTTCAACTCTCCCCACTGCTGCCTTTCTCAAAGTACACCAGGGAGCAGTCCCGCAAAACACCAAATACCATCCTCCAAATACCAACCCAACGTTGGGTTTTGACTCCAACATGACTGCAACTCTGTGTCTAGAGAACCAGATTGTTGAAACAGGGAGTAATGACACCCATTTTTATACCAAGGGCAACATCAAGGTCCCTGTGTGTGTGTCTGTGTGTGTGTGTGTGTGTGTGTGTGTGTGTGTGTGTGTGTGTGTTCATTAGCTCGGCTAAGACAGTTACGGTTGTGTTGAAGCGATGGGAATGATGTCATTGGGTGTAACGGCCCGTTAGAGAGAACTGTTTGGCGTCGGCGGAGAGCCGTGCTCCCAGAGCGCCTCCTCGTTTTCAATGTTTTCATTTCAAAACCTCTAATAGCACGCCGCGTACCGCCGCCGTGCGAACGCAGCATCGGGGGCTTGTAGATACTATTACACGTATAGAGAATGTGCTGCCTCGACTGCATTTCGGCCTGGTAATGTGAAAAAGTCGGTCACACACTTGGTTTCCATAACGTCAAACTCCTTTCGGCTGGTGGTGCAGCGTTTTAACATGAAGGCAGGTTAGGAAAAACCAACACTATCTGCATGCAGGTATGTTGGCTGCACCGCGGGGTTGGCTTTCTGGATAGATCATGGAAAAAAAAGGTGCCTGTCTGCTGGCTTTGGCGACGGGGTGCAGAGGAATCAGCTGAAGTTTTCAGGTTGAACTTTTCTCAAGTTTAGAAAGTGCTGAGGAGAAGCCCGGGCACAGCGATCACGTTCTGTCCACCTCTCTGTTCACTTTGACACTAAAAAAGGTAGTGGCAGTTTGAAAATAGCGACATAGTGTGAACACAGCCTGCGACAAGTGTGTGTGTGTGTGTGTGTGTGTATAATAGACTGCAAGCAGTAGATCAGCACCCAACAGCGGAGCAACAGATGGCATCTCTGTCTCCCACACACACACACACACACCAATTGAAGTGAGTCCAGTGAGTTCTGTGCAGGCACCTACAACTATAACTCATATACCCACACACACACCTCGCTCGTAGGCTGCTCAACTTGGGGTGGATGCTGTGATTCATATACACCCACAAACCCACAAACCCACACCCACCTTGATGATTTTGGGGTGGGTGCACCGGCTGTTTCCGGCAGTGGCGTGCATCCACCCTCCGGCGTCCGCCTGCTGCAGAGCCAGGTGGGCGTTTCCTCCGCTGGTGCACTCCTGCCTGAGGGAGCACTTCCTCTCCTGGACGCACCAGCCACACTCGAACCTCGGGTCGGCCTTCAGACACATACCACAGCTATCCCGCAAGGCCCTGCACTTGTACAGGTGGGCTGGTGGAGAGAGAGAGAGAAGAGGAGAGGTCAATGAAATGGCATATTGTAGTTTCAGTTCTACAAACATCAGCAGGCTAGCTACGGCACCATTTGTAGAAGAACACCAAGCAGTACTCTGCGTAAAGTTAAATGCTGTTGAATTTATTGCATAGCATGTATACATGGAGAGAATCAGCACCCACGCTTGCTAGCTGATTTCTGGCTTGAATCTCCCAGTTCCCAATTTACATAACCTTTGAACAGGAAGTGACCTGATTGGGACCTCCCACAGGTGAAAGGCATGATAGGAAATAGGATGATAGGAGGTACACCAAGAAACAAAGGGATCTTGAAGTATAAAAGAAAGTTTAAAAAAGTATAAAAAATCCTCCACAATAGCTATAGCAGGGTTGCCAACTCTCACGCTTCTGCCACACGCTTATAGTCACCCACCATTGAGATCACCGAGGTCCGTACCTCTGTATTTTTTCCGAGGTGTATATAATAAAAGTCGTGAAACAATTGCCTAAAAATAACTTTACTTTGGTGCGGCAAAAATATTGTACAAAACGCTGAGATCACGACTTGCTCATCTGATCACCGTCATTGCTTGTGTGTGTGTGGGTGGTGAAGCAGAGGCCGGTAACATAAATATCAACTGACCGTGTGCTTACTTTCTTCACTGAAAAGACTCCATCATTCAAAGCTTTGGGAAAGGAAGAGATATGGGACAAGATGAGGAGACTGAGAGAAAAAGAAAGAGAGAAGGTGATGGAGATGAGAGAGGAAGAGCAGGTACTGACCACTGTTCCCAGGATTTAACATTATGTCCCTGTGCTGTTCAACACCAACACAAACTGACCTGGTCCAACTCAAACCATGTCATTACCACAGAGATGCTCTCTGGTAATAACAGTATCCTCCTCTGTGTTTCTGTATTAACCTGATTCTCATGTATTACTGCTGATAGATCATTTATGCTACTGCCCACTGACACGGTTTTAAAGCTATTATCCAATGTTTGCTCTTCAAACGTCTTAAAATGCACAATATTAGGATCAGGGAGATCAACCCCCCCCCTAGCAAGCTGAGTTTTTGGACCTCAGTATTTCGAAAACCCTGTGGCCCTGAGTGTTTGTCTGATATTGTGAGATTGTGAGTATTTCCCTGGGTGGAAGTCCCGGGATGGCGTAGTCAGGGTAGATCCTTAAATCTTAGACCTAAGCTCCTGCTCACACCACATGTGTAAGCTGCATACTTTTTAAAACCCTGATGGTGACATGAGTCTAAATATGTGCATGTGATTAAGTGTGTGTGCGTGTACGCGCCATTAAGCCCATGGCGTCAAAATCTCACTCCAGCCTGGTACCCAAAAGTTGGCAAACCTGTAATAACATTTTCAGCCGTTTTCACCTGCGGGGCCTCAGGAAATGCAATTAAGGTAAATGTTCTGACTGGTTTCTATTAATGTGAGCAAAATTGTTCTCAACATATTTTGTGATTGCTCCAACTAAGAGCATAATCACACTACAGTATGGGTCCTGCCTTACTCGCATTGCTGCTTTAATTGGATTACAATCTTTCAAAATCATGAACTCTTGCCCCGCTACAACACTGAACATGAACATAACGGAGGTGGAGCATTTCCTGCCCATTATTGTTGGTACAGTACATGTTTGTAAACCAAATGCAGCGTCTCAATACTGTAGTTTGTCATTTTTGGACATTATTTCATTTTGTATACAGCTTTGGCAATATTGTTTCTGATGTAAAGACAAGCCAAGGAAGATAGGAATGCATGGATGAACAAAGAAGGAGAAGAGGATCAAAGCAGAAAAAAAAGAAATTCAAAGTGTTTTTGTGGGTAGAGAGAGAGAGAGAGAGAGAGAGAGAGAGAGAGAGAGAGAGAGAGAACGCAGCATGGATGAATGTTAATCAGATGCACAAACACCTAAACACTTCTGTGGTTGTCTAGTACGGCACCACAAAGCCCAATCTCAGCAAGAAAGGACTCTGAGGCCGTGGCAAGAAGAAGAAGAAGCAGAAGCAGAAGAAGAAGAAGAAGAAGAAGAAGAAGAAGAAGAAGAAGAAGAAACCAAGAGACAGAGGAACCTTGAGGGATAATACCAAAATAAATTCACCAGGTAATGTCTTCCAACGCCAACAGGGAACTGATAATTTGTTGTGTAAAAAAAAAAACATTCCCTCAACTCTGCAGAGTGGAAAAAGTCATTAAAAGTAAGAAATGAAAGGGGAAAAAACTGAGACAGGCAACGAGAGAAAGAGGAGAAGAAAGGAATGAAGCCGGTTGTTAACAAATTAAGAAAAATAATTAAAATGGATTCTTTTTTGGGGGTAAAGTAAACACCCAGACAGCATCTGTGTTTGTCCCTCCCCCTCTCTATTTACACAGCATGGTTTAGTCCTGCCCTCTTGCCAGCGCCACTCGGGTATTTAGTTACCAACTTACCAATTTAGTTACTCCTAAAAACAAAAGTCAGTTTCAAATGTGTAAAAAAGGGAAAGGAAAGAGAGAAGAGAGACAACAGAGGGTGACAGCACATAACAAAGAAAGTGGCCTGTTAGCTACTGTAAATATTCTCCATTGAGAATCCTTCATCATATACTATACTATATTTAGTCAACATAACTTTTATCAAGCTGTTCATACTAAATCAAATATACATGGTTCCAGGCAGATTCATCACCCCTATAACTGAATGAGCCGGTCCCAGCTGAGGAGTCACTCAGTTACTATAAGACAACAACAAAATCATATGTTGGATGTTTTCTATGTCTCTTTCACATATTACACATAACTTTTAGTGTGTGAATGTTCAGATAGTCTCAGATCATGATGAGATCGGATCCTCAGCTCCACTGTATGCAGACTGTTGCATGCATGTAACACTGCACAGTATTCTACATATTTCCATAGCTCACGGTGAGTCAGACTTAAAGGGTAACTTCAGTATTTTTCAACCTGGACCCTATTTTCCCATTGCTACATTGCTTCCCGTGTGTCTACATGACTGATGGGAACAATAATTTTTGAAATCGGTCCAGTATTGGGCAAGCGCATAGCTGCTAGCGGTTATCGCTTAGCTTAGCTAATCCGTCTGAAATGCAACGCAAGTGCAAACCTACATGTATGTCCTCTAAAAGCATTTTTTTGCCACTGACAGGCTCCAATTGTTATAAGTGTTATAGGATCCCGAAAGAGAAATAAAATGTTTTACTTTTGCGAGGAGTGAGACCTCTTGTTGCAGCTACACCTTTGTTGGATAGGAACAGCTGTTGTTGTGGCTAGTTGTGCTACAAAGTGGATGTTAACACAATAACAACAGACCGGATCAAGCAAAAGGTAAAGAACAACACGTAGACACACGGCAATGGGAAAATAGGGTCCAGGTTGAATAATACCAAAGTTACCCTTTAAAGGTGTTACTATAGTACAAGAGAGCTGCAAGTGTAGAGTCATGTAAAGCTTTGAATGTGTCATTAGGCTCTAGGGACGTGGCTACAGTGACAGATGACCTGGGGCCTGATATGATACCTTTATATTGGACCCCAAATCCATGTCTGTTAAGTTCTATAACTATCAGTTGATACTATACTTCTTTGGCAACATACAGTCGGTTTCTCTCCTGCTATGCCAATGAAGCCGATTTGAATTGAAATGGAGAGGAAAACAGAGAGAGGGAAAGCAATGGAGGAATCCCCCTCCCCTCCTCCTCCTCCTCCTCCTCAGCAGACAGACAGTGGCCGGACTTCAAAGACAGCCTCTTCCGCATCCATCTGCCCGCCTTGGCCCTCCGCTGGTCCTAATCTGATTAGCCACGGCTCGTCTTAAAAGTAACGCGGCTCTAATTAATCTGAGCCCAATGAATGATTTAATTAACATTAACATTTCCACTTTACACCGGGGCAAAGCCGACCGGGCTCTGCCTCAGACGGATAATACAGCTCTGATTCGGAAATAAAAGGAATGCGGACGGGAGGGGGAGGGGGTAGAGAGGATGTAGAGAAAAAGGAGGAGAAGTTATTTGTGATTTGGATGAGCGAGGCTGGTTTTGTAATATACATTTTTATGGGGGTTTAAGGCCTTTTATGCCAGACTGTGTTAAGCTCAGCACTGTCAATACAAGGATAATTGATTATGGGTATGGTGAAGACGTGAGCCTCCATTAGGTCATTATGCCCAGGCGTGGCACATGTCTGACCTTTGAGGGGCAATAGGTCAGATTGGGATGTTGATCGTCGATAGAGGCTGATATAAGTCACAGGTTACTTAATGCACCTTTAACCTTAGGGAGTCCTAGTTTGATCTTTTTTGTGTGTTACTGTTTCTAACAGAGAGCAATGATACAAATTTCAGTCGCAACATCAGAACCGATGCTCCCTCTGAGCTAGTTTAGTGACCAATGTCTAATAATGTATCACACTGACCAAACGATATCTTGTCAGTCATCAGTCATTGCTCCTCTTTGACCCCGGAAATTTAGACGATTTGAAAGTGTATTTGTACGTTTTCATGGCAAATTCTATCAGATGCCATTAGAGTCCATTAACAGCAGACTGGCATGTTGGGCTCCGGCTTTAGAAAACAACCATATAAATGCTGCCACATGAATGAGTCTGCACTGAAACTGAATTTTGGAAATGACTCACAAATGCTTAAATAAGACGCGTAATGCGTCTCAACACATTGGAAGATTTCTGACATAATGTGGGATTATTATTATTACTATTAGTCATATTGAGAGTTCAGAATGAGATGCCCCATCGCTGAACAGCGGCGGATGCAGGACGGTTAACTAGTGTAATCACTTAATGAATGCGTAATAGGATCCAGCTACTTGGTTGTAGCCCAGCGTGATTAGTAACTTCAATGTTGTAATGACAGCTAGGAATGCTTCCCGAGACCAGCTAAGCCCGGGACATTTAATCCAACAATCATGTAATGCACAGGCAGTAGACCTTGCAGCAGACAGACAGTGAGAGAGAGAGAGACAGCTTTACTGAGAGTAGAGTTTAAATAAAATAACACAGCCCACAAAATTAGGTCATGAGTGATGAGCGACACATTCCCGAGCAATCTGGGAAATGAACGTCTGACAATTATCAAAATGAGGTCAGACTGAATAGAAAGGATGTTAGATTAAGTGTGTGTGTGTGTGTGTGTGTGTGTGTGTGTGTGTGCTAACTATAGAGACGGATATTGTGAATAGAATAACATGGCAGAGAACGGAGAGATGTAGTGTGGAAGGAAAACAACCGTCTTCAGGAAAAGACTTGACAGCGTGGCTGGTGTTGCGTAACGGGACGTCTGATGTGATCAGCTTCCACCACCCAGTGCATTAGACTGAATAAATAAAATATTTAGAATCACTACTTATTTTCCACTTCTGGCACAAATGAGGATTAAAAATACATGCCGCTGCTTTCTGTTGTCGTTTACCAGTCGCCTTTATCGCCGTCTCTTCACGCATTCAACCAGTCATCCATCCATCCCTCCATCCATCCATCCATCCATCCATCCATCCATCCCTCCATCCATCCATCCATCCATCCCTCCCTCCATCCCTCCATCCATCCATCCATCCATCCCTCCCTCCATCCCTCCATCCATCCATCCCTCCATCCATCATCCATCCATCCCTCCCACCCCGCTATTACTTGCGGCGTTTGTTTATCAGCTTTTCATCCATCCGCTGCTCTTTCCGCTCACCCCTTCCTCCGCCTATCAATTTGTTGTTTGTTTGTTTATCACCCTCTCTTTCATCCGCTGCTATTTATTTGTGTTGGATGTTTGTTTATTATTAATGTTACCATCCATCAATCACTCTATCTCTCCCTCCACAAAGAGAATAATTCAAAAATGATATATACGCACATCAAGCTTTCCCAACCGACGCCTGTCAAAGATGTAATTGCTGATATCCAAAAAGAGGACGAGACTGCGCACAGCAAAAAAGATCATTACACACAGATAAACAATCAAGACGATAATGCTGCGTGTGGGACTGACGGTGGAATATGACGCAAGAGCAGAAGAGGATAGGCAAAGGAGAGAAAGTGGTTTTACCTTGTATGTCGAAGGGGTTGTCGATGACAAAGTTCCCGTTCCACACCACGGAGAGGTCGACCGGGAGATCACTGATGTCAGCGCCCTCGTAGTCATACTGGAAGAGACAGAGAGACAGAAACACCGTGAGGGCATTCAAAATGGATGTGGATTTTTATTGGATTTAATGCAGATTGTAAATTGTATAGTGTGTTATTTAATTTGCATAGTGATTCACCCCAAGTTATTTCTGGCAGACAGCGATACAGCCTGAGCATAAACGCATGCATACATCCATATTCACCAAAACAGGCATATTTCATATATGCACATAGAAAAACAACAGGTGGGTTACAATTGAGTGGGCATGGAAGTGTCACGACCCGGAAGACCACACATGACTCTTTAAAGTAGAATACACTTATTTAAGAAAAGTAATGAAGTATGTAGCTTATAGCTGTCAGCACAGTGTTCTCCCCATGCCGGTCGGTGCCTCGTGCTCAGGTGGGTTATCTCGCTAGGGGCCTTTCTGTGTGGAGTTTGCATGTTCTCCCCGTGCTGACATGGGTTCCCTCCATATATACCATCAAAGAACCCCCATTACAAACACGCAGAACATCCTGTCATGTCCCTGACCACGACGGACACTGGAATTGGTCCCCGGGCGCCATCGAATAAGGGCCGCCCACTGCTCCTGGCTGCCCATTGGAGGAAGGACAGCGAGGATGGGTGAAAAGCAGAAGACACATTTCGCCGGCTACCTGCCCCGCATGCATGCGCGCGTGTGTGTGTGTGCGTGTGTGCGCGCACGCGTGTGCGTGCCAGAGTCGCCGCTCCTTGCTTACATGTATGTTCGTGTGTTGTGTAAAAGACTCAAGAGTCCCTGTTTCTTCTTCTTCTTCTTGAACAACCAAAGTCCAACCAAACCAAGTAACCTAGAGAGTATGGGAGAGCGTATTTATATTGAATTGATTGTAATTTGAATTGATCATGCACCACAGACAAAAGTACCACAGACAGTGTGTGCAAAAAAATGTTCATTGGGAATAAAGCCTGTACTTCCAACTTCTCTAGCCGCCAACAAGAGCCACGGTCAACCCTCCTCCCAATCTGCCTTCAACTCTGTGCAGTAAGCGCAGCAACAATTTTAAATGTGGATGTAAGCGGTCAAGTGCACCTTGGTTCTAGTTATATGCTGAGGACTTATTATGCTAAACGTGAAATTGTTGGAGGGTGTGTGCAAAGAACTGAGATGTAAAATTTAGATATGAACTGGCTGATGGCCTTGAGTACAGATTTTGCAGAGATTGTACGCAGTGGATAAGCAGCTGGCTATCTGGTTGACTGACACATTACAGTTAACAAATAACCTGACTTGGACCGGGGAAGATTGACACAGTCAATCAGATGTTTGAACGGCTGACTCACTGCAGTTACTGGATACAAAGGAGCCGGTTTTATAGTTTGATTAGGTTTGCTTGTAACCTGACAAGTGTGACACATCTTTATATATGCAGAAACATCACGTTTTAAACATGGCCAGAAAAAATGCTGGAGAGCACAATTGCATTCTTTTTAAACATTTTTTTACCCCTACATTATTATGAGCCTGAATTACTACTGTCTTAAATTTTGAAGGCAGAACAACTTGCACAATAGGTTCACCACCGAATGCCTCTCCATGAGGAGCCCACACCCTAAGCAAGAGGTCATCCTGGAAGAAATACCCCTGCCTAACTTTTCCCAGATGTAGGCAAAACCAGGTCATTCATGTCCTTCAGAGACAAGTCGTCACTGACAATGCAAACTTTTTTACATTACAAGACTTTTCTGAAACTGCATCACTATCAGCCAGAGCAGCAGTCATTGCACGAGTCATGGCACAGACTGTAGAAACCGCCTGCTCTGGTTCTACAACCTCTGGAGGTTCTAGGGATGAAGCACAGGTCTTTTATGTTTGTATTGACACATCAGGGATTTGTACACTGTCTCATCTTACTTCATCTGGCCACACACGGCCACCTGCCAGATCATTTCCTAAAATGATGTCAATTGCTTCAACTGGCAATTCCGGACAAAGACCAATCTCCACATCTCCCTTTACCAAATCACAGGACCAAAACGTTTTATGCACAGGCACAAAAATGGTTTGCAGACCCATCCCCCTAACTGGAACACAGCTACCTGTGTCCCTCACAAAAGGTAAGCATAGCTCCTAAATCCCTCAACATTTTGACTAGAACTTTCTCACCCAACTAGCATTACAATGCCATCAGACATGAATGGAGCATACTGTAACTCGAGTCAATCTCAGGTGTGTATTGGTTTAACCTGCATTTGAAATGGTGCCACCAGATCTGCTGGGTCACCGACTGTGGGATTATGTTATAATAATAGCTGTGGCCAAACCAGCCGACTTACCATGTGTTATTTCCCCCTTTAAAAAAAACTAAACCCATCCTTTCTAGCTAACTAAACCCATTAACTATCCCATTAACTAGCTAACTAAATCCATACTTTCTAGCTAACTAAACCCATTAACTATCTAACTAAATCCATTAACTAGCTAACTAAACCCATTAACTATCTAACTAAATCCATACTTTCTAGCTAACTAGAACATAATTACATAACATAATTACATAATTACATAACATAATTAGCTAACTAATCCCATTAACTATCTAACTAAACCCATTAACTATCTAACTAAATTCATACTTTCTAGCTAACTAAACCCATTAACTATCTAACTAAACCCATTAACTATCTAACTAAATTCATACTTTCTAGCTAACTAATCCCATTAACTATCTAACTAAACCCATCATTTCTAGCTAACTAAACCCATTAACTAGCTAACTAAACCCATTAACTATCTAACTAAATCCATACTTTCTAGCTAACTAAACCCATTAACTAGCTAACTAAACCCATTAACTATCTAACTAAACCCATTAACTATCTAACTAAATCCATATTTTCTAGCTAACTAAACCCATAAACTATCTAACTAAACTTATCATTTCTAGCTAAATAAACCCATTAACTATCTAACTAAATCCATACTTTCTAGC
>CABFOS010120236.1:0-15346 GCA_900660315.1 Diretmoides pauciradiatus
CACACACACACACACACACACACACACACACACCCCCCTCTCTCTCTGCTCTCTCTCTCTCCCTCTCTCTCTCTCTCTCTCTCTCTCTCTCTCTCTCTCTCTCCTGCACTTGTTCCTTCTACTCATTTTAGTTTTTGTCACAAAATGTAGCTGCTGCCACCCGCTGGCTTGTGTGGGAAATATCCATCCTGTGTTTCTTATTCCTTGCATATGTTGTTATTTACTATCCTGCTATATCTTCACTGTATTTCACATTGCTGGTTGCAGCATGCTGTTCTGTGTGCACTTGCAGGGTTTAGATGTCGTTCCTAATGTGGTACGGCAAAACTCTTTTATGTTACAGGAATTCCCACCCTCATGGCAGCCATTACAATCCCATCATGCAGCAGCCGGCCTTGTTGGCTAGCCACGTCACACTCCCATCCAACCAGACCCTCAATGTGGGTGTGGCGCATGTTATGAGGCAGCCCTCAACCAATAACAGCTCTTCTTCCAAAAAGAACAAACAGCACCAGATGTCTGCCAGGTACTGTGGACTACTCAACTCATCAGTGTTCATCAATGTGGCAACTAAAGCCTATACAATAAAATCATTAGGTCTTAGTATTATATCTTTGTATTTTGACGTCTTCGGGCCTACGCAGTGAAATAAACACGTTTACTGCCCTCTATGTGAAACTCATCCCTATCGCTATCTTTCGAACAGGAACCTATCAGCCTACGAGGTGTCGTCCTCTCAGGCGGTCCTGTCCCCACAGCGCTCCAAGCGGGTGAAGGAGAACACGCCCCCACGTTGCGCTGTGCTGCAAAATGGCTCCGCCTCCAACTGTCCACCCCTGCAAGGCTGTGGGGGCGGACTAGGGTGGGGGGGTGGCGAGGCAGAACAAGCTTCCAGCACCACTCGCGATCATCAGCACCAGCACCACGTCCCCCGACAGACCATAATCATCCCCGACACACCCAGTCCTGCAGTCAGCATCATCACCATCAGCAGTGACACGGACGAGGAAGACGACCACAAGCAGAGCAACAACAGGTCAGCCCTGGGCTTTAAGGATAAACATGGTCCTCTGTAGCTTAGTGGGTGAAACATTGACTGGGGAAGAGGTTTGATTTCTGTTACTGTGGGATGACTGTGAAGTTCTATTGATGAAAGAGCTCATTAAATTACATGTTCATTTTAGTCATGTCAATGTCTGATTTCAAATAGTAAATAGCACTGTAACACTTACATAGTTTACATAGTTATTGCTGACATAGTAATTGAGTGGTTTTGAGTTGAGTATTAGTTTATTTCTTACACAGCATTAGTATTAATGTTAGTGGGGTATCATACATCATACTCTATGGTGTTATCAATGGCCCTCCTCTCTCTGGTCCCCTCTGACCCCTCCAGCTCGTCTTCCAAGCAGAGGAAGAATGTCATCAGTTGTGTGACAGTCCATGATTCACCTGACTCTGACTGCTCCAGCAACAACAGCCCCTACACTGTGGAGTCAAGGCCCCCCAACAACAACAGCTACGACACCAAGACCACCATACTGGACAACTACAACAACGGGAACCCCCGCACCATCATCATCCCCCCTTTTAAAACCCAGACCAGTGAGGTCCTGACTGAGTGTGAGCGCCTGATGCCAGGTAAGGGGAGAGGGGGCTGGGATATTGTGATTTGAGATGTTGTAGGACAGATCCTTTCCTAATCTAAAGCATAGCAAAAGTATACAAGATAGTAGCTTTTAGATGATTAACTATTAAAGGGTCAAGGTCAAGGTTACTTTATTTGTACCCGTAGG
The DNA here is from genome assembly GCA_900660315.1 of Diretmoides pauciradiatus. Lineage (NCBI taxonomy): Eukaryota > Metazoa > Chordata > Actinopteri > Trachichthyiformes > Diretmidae > Diretmoides > Diretmoides pauciradiatus. Next base: position 1,797 of record CABFOS010120236.1, read on the forward strand.
TAAATTTGGTTTGCAGTGAGTCAGCCTCCTTTTTCACAGACACAACCAGCACAAAAACAAGAACATAGTAAAGTGACAACATTGCTCAAGGCTAAAAGGAACACCCCTAGTAAAAACAAGATATAAATAAGATATGAATAAAATATAGAATAAAAACTAAGGACATGTAAGTGCAAGTAAGTGAAATATAAAATAATGAGTAAAAAAACATTGGTAAGTAAACTAAGGTACGAAAAGCCAAGTTAAAAGATAAAGTGTGTGTGCCATCAGTAAGGGACAAGATAAAAGAAACTGCAAAATGTACAAAAATCCATAAAATACCAAATAAATAAATGAATAATGTAATACATAATGCAGAGTTGTTGTTTTTTACTAGAACAATAGAGTTGTTGTGCCCAATCTAAATTGACCAAACTTGTATTCCCCTCCTATTCAGATGCAATGAACCATCAGAATTCAACCTATAAGTTCAAATCCTCCAATGGCGTGCTGTCTGGCAATAATCACCTGCCAGGGGGCATGACTGGCGGCGGGTCCTACCGCCAGCAGCGCTCAGGGCCACACCCCTTCCAGCAGCAGCCTCTCAATCTCAGCCAGGTATGGAGAGACATCTATGAAACCAAAACCTTTGTGAGTGAGATGGAAACACAGAATAATCTCTGTCGGTGAAAACCTTGCATTTCCAAAATGTCCAATTGCCAAAACTTTTCAGGAACTAAGAAAAGCAGCCAAGCAGTCTTTAGTGTGTGTCCCATAGAAGTGCATGTAATCCTTCAATTGATGTAAAAGCATAAAAATCACTAATATTGGATTTACAAGGTTTTCACGCGACAGCAGCATTCGAATATTTCATTTTGAAAAACGTGGAGCAATTCTAAGTGACATTCACCCCCACCAGGCCCAGCAGCACATGGTAGCTGAGCGAAACGGAGGCCATCGGCGCCAGCAGGCCTACATCACCCCCACCATCGCCGCCCAGGCCCCTTACTCCTTCCATCACAACAGCCCCTCTCACACAGGCAACGTCCACCCGCACCTGGCCGCCACACACCTGCCCAGCCAGCCCCACCTCTACACCTACACGGCCCCTGCTGCCCTGGGCTCCACCGGCACCGTGGCCCACTTGGTGGCGTCGCAGGGCTCGGCGCGTCACGCAATCCAGCATGCCAACTACCCACCCAGCATTGTCCACCAGGTCCCAGTCAGCATGGGCCACCGCGTGCTCCCCTCGCCCACCATGCACCACAACCAGTACCAGGCCCAGTTTGCCCACCAGGCCTACATCAGCGCCTCGCCCGCCTCCACTGTCTACACTGGATACCCGCTGAGCCCCACCAAGGTCAACCAGTACCCTTACCTCTAGAGAAGACACTGACTAACACTGGAGAGCCTGACCCAGCGCTGCTGCTGCTGCTTCCCCCTCCCGAGCCCCGGCGACGTCCTGAACATCCTCTCCCCGACCTCAGACATAAACAGAGACAGAGGAAGATGCAATCCTCATGAAACTGTCACGTGTAACTTGAAGATATAATGAGAGAAAAAGAGAAAAAAAAGAATAACAGCCTCTCTAGAAAGGAACGGAGGGGTGGAATTTTAGAGGGGTACAATTCAAGGGGTTTTCTTTTGATTTTTCGATTTTGAAAGGGCCAGGTTTTTGCTTTCATTTCTCTATTGTTCTGCTTTACTTTCTGAGGAAAGTAACGCCTCATTAGTTTTACAGCAATGTCTCTGAAACGCCTTTTGGGACAGAGGAGGTTTTCTGCTTTGAAACGGATTCTTTTTTTGTTTTGTTTTATTTCCCCTCTTAAATTGGGAAGTGACTGTTGAACAGGGGTTACTCTCTGGAAGTTTGGATTCCCAAGGGATTTGGGAGAAGGTGAAATACGGAAACCTGCTGCTCTTCAAAGAAAAATAAATAAATTGATGGCCTTGAACTGTCTTAAATATTTCCAAATCATTCACGGTGTGGGGAGAAAGAGAGGCAACCTCCCCCCCTCCCCACCACACCTTCTCCAACTGAGGAGGCTTCTGGAAATATAACCAACAGAAGACAACAAACTTTCTAGTGTATTTATAGATATTTTTCCCTTATGTTTCACCTTTATGACGATACTTCAGTTTTAGCTATAGGTGTCTTAGCTGGGCCCCGTTCTTAGAATGTAGCAGTCTGCACCTGTTTGTTTTATGAAGAAAACATTTTTTTTCTGATACCAATAGATTTATTTGTTCCTCTTTTTTCAATGTGATTGCACAAAGTGGTTATAATAACATAGGCATGTACAACGTGATTGTCTGTGTGTGCTACTGTCAGCCATGTGTGTGTAGTCCACCTCCTCAAAACCCTCCGCAGTCTTTAGATTTTGACCATTGTTCCCTCGTAGTGCCTTACAGATATAACGACACAGTTTACTTGGCTTGGATCCTGAGAGCCACAAGAGACTATAGCTATACTTAGAGAGAGATGGTTCCCTGGTTTGACATCCTAGCTCTCTTCCAGGTGTAGGCTCAGCCCTTGCTGTTTCTTGTCCTTAATGACAGCATACTATAGATGATAATGATGATTAATGTCAGAGTCGATATCAACTATTTTATTATGTGTGCATGAGATAACTTGCCTGGGGTACTTAACCAAAGTCATTAGATAAATTCTTGTTACATTTGTTCTGGATATTAATGTTAATATAAAAATGTACAGTATAGCTGTAAGCCTCTATTACAGTGGTACCCATCATGTGGCTTTAGTTTGGAATATTTTTGTTTTCAATCACACAAGGGAATTCATGCACAGTGATTACAGAGCAGAGATATTAGGAAGAAGGTGCAAGTGTAATGGAGTAGATCCTCGTGAGCGGCGAGTCGATCGGGTGAAACTCGCTCCTCAAAAGATAAAAGTCCGATAACAGCTCCACCAAGGGAGCCGGTTCTCTTGGTGCTCAGCGGTTGTTGCGATGTTTTTTCAGAGCGGGAGCCTGGGCTTCGAATCCGACCTCTGCCCCTTCGGGTTAGTTACCGTACCGGTTACACAAACACAAACTAAAATAACGTGACAACAATTCAGTTTTAATGTACAGGGAATGAGTTGGAGTATATTGTTCGAGGTTGTTTTAAGGTTAAAAGCTAGGCCAAGAGAAGGTTCCTGACGTGGTTGTTGCCATGGCGGCGATCCTGCCAGGTCAGAGAGAGCCTGGTTGCTGTGAAGAGGCAGAGTGTAGAGGGCTGTTTGAGAGAGATACTGTGTAGGCACGAGTGAGGGGCTGGTAGAAGGCACAGGGTTGGTTTAGGTAGGGATTACGGAGGGCAGGGTGAAATTCCTTATCGTAAATGGGACTAAAAGAGTAGCATGTTGGCACTGAGCAGGTTGATAGTAACAATGAACCCGGCTGATTGGTAGGAGACGCAGGGGCACTGCATGTACGCACACCTATAACTCTGACATGAGTCCTTTTGTTTGTTGTTGTCATTGTTGTTGTTGTTTTCTGGCAAAGATAAATGGAAGTTATTTGACTTACTGCGCTATGAGGGCCGGGTAAGCGTCTCAGCGCTGAGACGAACAAGAGCAGAACAGAAGGGAACCGATACAGCGTACACCTGGAAGGGCATCTTCTGGAAACAGGCTCGATTTGTCGCCGCTGTCCATTTGTCTTCGAACCAGGTACACCACAGACATCGCCACGCCACCTGAAAGGGATACCTGAACACGTAGAGAACCAATAGGGCTGTCACTTTGTGTGTTTGCTGCTTGATTTAACAGACGTCATCTTCTTGTAGCCAATGATACCAATATTCTTCTGTGTTATTTTGTCCTCATGAAGTGGGCACATCAGAACTGCTGGTGGTTTCATGAAAGCCTCCCCTCCCCCTTCATGGTATGCCATAGTACTTGCATTTGAAGTGATTTTTTTTCTTTTCTTTACATTATATTGAACTTTTTACATGGCTGTAGTACATGTTGTGTTTATTTTTAGAGATTGTTGCAATAATTCTTGTGGATGTTTTATCTGTGTGTGTGTCTGTGTGTGTGCGCGCGTGTGTGGGTGTGGGTGTGTGTTTATTATATGTCAGGCTCATTTCTACTTTGATTTGTCACCTAGGGGTTGATGTACAGTAATATTTAGTATTTCTTGGAGGTGGGTGCACCTGTGTAAAGTGTTGCAACACTGTTGATGATAGTAACAGTGTTGGGTTGATGATAATCCAATGGGGCCCTTATAGGTAGTTTAGGCTTGAGTGTCCACACCCAGGTTTGACAACCAACAATCCTCTCCCCTTAAAGAAACCCCCTGATGGGCCCCAATGTGGTCTCTCATCCTGGTACTTGATTCACCAATACTCTACACTCCCCATCAGCTTCAGCATGCAAGCCTGGGGGTCCTGGCAGTCAAAGATGTGATATTACGTAGTACATTGCTGGTTACATCATTCTTCTCTGTTCTGTCTTTGTATTTTTTCCCCCTCTTTCCTTGAGGTCTTCGGGGCCTAAGCACACACAAGATAAGGGAGACGATTTTCCATTAAAATCTTTGGCTCTTCTATTATGGGGCAGACTACTGAAACATTCCACTGTTTGAGGGAATCTGGCGTTGTCCATCCTACATTGCTGTCCTGTCCCCTTTCGGTCACCGCGGGGACAGCGTTGTCGTACTAAGATGTACTTTCTCTCCTCCCACCAAAGAATTCAATAATTTGCCGATGTACAGCACAGCACAGTACAGTACAGTACAGTACAGTACAGTCCAAGCAATCCACCACAGTGTTGCTAGAGCAGACAGGCAATAAGTTCTGGTTTAAAACTCTTGGCTTTAAACACTTTAGGAGTGTTTTAAAGGACGTGTTATTTTACCCCCAGAAAAAAAATGCATGTGTGCATGTGGTGTACAGGTAGAGGGGGGATTGACCATACACAATGCACACATTAATTTGAGTTGCCACAGTCTTCCTGTACATTCAAGCTACTGTATAAGACCTTGCAGTCGATTTTCAAGCCTCGTTTTTTGTGTGTGTTTTACTCTCATTATTCGTCACATTTTGCCCCTAAATAGATGAAGTGATCAGTTAATTTGTTCACTAAATATCTAACTTCTCTCCAAATTATTTTATATGTAACTTGTTTTTTACATTGTTGATGTTGTACCTTTATCAATGTTGTAAGAAAATGAATTTGTACAAAAAGTATGTTTTAAGTTGGTGTGCCATGGAATGGAATGACCTGTAAAGTAAATTAATCAAAAATATACCAACAATACCTTTAAAATCACGGTCACCTGCACAAAATGAATGTAAAACGTGACCTACAACATCTGAAATGCTTTAGATCTTTCTCAATGGGTGACCATTCAGTTTTGAACATGAATTTGATTTCTACATCATTTGTGGCCATGCATGATGCAATAATTATACGTCTGCTGGAGAGCAGATTGATTCACATATAACATGTGAGAGGTAATGAAAAATGATCACTATTCTCTTGATTTGGGGATTATAAAATATAAAATATTCATTATTTTCTCGAATCAAGCAACAAATTAAGAGATGCCCCTCTACAGTACACTCAACATTTTTTTCAGTGGAAAATAACTTGGATGTGTATGATACCTTTGTCTACCACCCTTTTTCACATAACAGATGTTTTTTGTTTGTTTTTTTTATGAAAAAAGAGGAATCAGAAATGTGACCATTAATGTAGATCGAGTGACCTTACAATTACCAAAATGTGCTTAAGTAGAGTGTGAAGGTGTTTTGTGTTGTTGAGTTGACCGTAGCCTCCCCAGCTAGCAATTTCGATGTTAGAGTACTGCCTTCCAAATAACCAACAATACCCTTTTAAGCTTTAATGTGTGGTTTTAATTAGAGAAAGCTATCTACGGCAGTCTCTCACTCGCTCCGAAGCCTGGTATTTTTTACAGCTTTGTTATACAGTACTTTAATATGCTCAAACTACACAAGAAATGTCAAACTTCCAAATTTTGCCCACAGTGTGATTGTGAATACACGGTATTACTTTGGATCTTTGGAAACATTGAGAAACATTCCTGAAGGCATGGCACACAGTGCTACGTTACTCTTCTTCGGCCAAACTCCTCTGAAGTGACTTGAAGCTTAGCAAGAAGTGAGTAAGGAGAATCAGACAACCCACAACATCAACCCACCCACATTCATGCAATTTTGCAATCATTTGGAAGATTCACAGCTTCTTCCCAAAGTAAAAAGGGGGGTTTGGAACACGTTTTAGGTGGATTAATTGTGCTGATTTACTTTCTATCACCAAGAACTCATAATATAATTACACAAGCATTCTTAAAGCCCTTTTGGATGAGAGTGTATGTTTCTTTTTTTAAAACCTTTGTTAAGGAGATCTGCTCCTTTGCTGGCTATTTCTTGGGGGAATTCAGGGTGAGGTGGTCAAGGTTTGATGCCATCGCTGATATGGGGGGCGTCAAATGTTATTATTACAACGTATGAACCAAAACTGATTCAAATGTGATTGTTTTCTTTCCCTATTCCTTTTCTAAAAACTATTTAAAAATGGGCCGTATACAGTATTAGAGCTGGATAACCACCAGCTGATTTTCCCAAATTGCTGTGTCGCATGGTCTTATTTATACCTAATGTATGAAGAATGTAGCTTTCCCCATCTATTTCCAGAGAGAGCTCTAGTCAACGAGATATAGATATTTTTGTCGTGTTATTAGATGGAATCTGGAGGTGGTAGACCAAAGCTACTGTACGTTCAAATCCAGATTTTGCCTGTTAACAGGGCAAAAATAGTATTTCTCTTAATCTAGAGCTCATGTTAAAGACAGATTGAGAAGCCACATTTTTCACCAGCGCGATTTAAGTTTTGTTTCGGATCAATCTCAAAATTACAACAGTAAACTACTGTAGCTTGTATGTGCACAAGTTTTTTTAGTACTTGCACAACATTTACTTAAATTGTCTGAAGACCTAAGAGTGCATCAAACCCTGACCCCCTTTTGTGTCCATTGCTGTATGGTTTCTCAATGGTGTAAAATCTCATTCTTTGTCGATAAAGCTAATGTGTGCTGAAGTATTTACTAGTATACTTCCCTGTTAATTGTCCTTCTCATTTACTTTTGTTTATTGGGGTGTGATGTCTCATTATTTCAATCTGTTGATGTAGCGTTCTATGTATACCCTATTCCTTAGCCTAATATTATTAAGTATGTTATGAGAATGGATATTTTACTGGCTTTATAGAATGTTTAAATAAATATAATAATGACAATAAGAAGAATGATTAATTAAACCTCCTAACAAGTTGAGTACTTGCTACTAAGCGCTTGTGTTACCATTATGATGTTGTGTGCTTCTCTTAATCATTTTCGTTGTAGAAAAATGGAGTGAATTTATATTAGGCTTCGAAAAAACTAATGATAGCATTGTAAATTTACAGGAGGATTTTAACAGACAAACAACTTCGTCAAATAGAAGAATATAGTTATTTTAATTGTCCTCTTTACTAACTGTAGGGTGAGAAGGGGCTCGCGTTGTGGTGAACTATGTTATAGCTTGTTATTCACTGTTACTTTTGATCATTTTTTCGGTCTCCGAGGTGAATCGAGTTATTAATGAGAATTTGTATGCTCACATATGCATATTGTATATGTGTAGAAATGTAATCACACTTTGTCTTGGATTTACATTAAACTGTTAAGTCACGGCACCAGTCTCCTGTCTTCTACTGTAGTGTGTGTGTGTGTGTGTGTTGTGTGAGTGTGTGTACCTGATCATAGATTTATATCTCTTGTAATACATCAGAGAAGATCAAATATAGTTATTGAGGCTCTTCAAACCATTGATCCTAAGAAAGCTACTGGTCTTTTTATGTAGTTCCCAGAGTCTGGACAATTGCTCATGCCATCCCCCTGCAGGGAGGATAAAGGAGTGATCCAAATACCTATAGACCAATATCCAAATTGTCTTGTTTGGCTAAAATTCTAGAGTCACTGGTGAATTGTCAACTTAAGGAATTTCTCACCGCAAACTCTGTTCTGAGTCTGCATCAATCCGGGTTCAGGCCTTCATCACTATTTCTGCCATCACTTTGGTTGTGAATGACGTCAATGCCTTGAATGCAAAAAACCATTGTGCTGCCATCTTTGTGGACCTCCTCAAGGCATTTGACACGGTTGATCATTCCTTGCTTTTATATATTTGAAATATATTTTAAATTGTCATGCACATTTATACCCGGATGATACAATATTGTATTGTATTTCAGACTCTGCTCAGTTAGCTGTGGAGAACCTGCAACATTCCTTTGATGTTCTCCAAAGTACATTTAATGATCTTAAGCTGAATACTGTAGTACTGAATGCACATATGACCAAGTTGATGTTACAGTATTCTCTTGAGCTAGAGGTAATGGTAGCAAAAACTTGAATATTTCCACTGTACAAGGATCCACTATTGGTATTTGGATAGATGAGAAATTCACATTTAAATTTCATATAGACAATCTCGTCATCAAATTACGACAAAAACGTGTTTTATTGTATAGAAATAGAAATATATGTATATATGTGTATACTGTCTGACTTATGTATCCATGTTTTCTGTGAAGACTCAGTGAGCTATGCGCTTATCTACATGCTGTACCGAAAAGCAAATTCTGCCAACTTGTTGTGCAGTCCTTAATAAATGAAATGAAATGAATGAATGAATGAATGAATGAAATAACTTTCCTATGTTCTGTAGGAAAAAGATTGTTGAAGCTGTTTTTCCTCTCTGTCAAGGATTATGGTAATGTAATTTATAGACATGCCTCTGCCTATAAATTACATCCTCATGAATTACTCTCTTAAGCCCTTGGATGCTGTCGACCAGTCTGCTCTTAGGTTTATTACTGGTGATGTTTATAGCACTCATCACTGCATCCTGTATGGAAAAGTTGGGTGGTCTTCTATGTCTGAGAGACGTGATAAGCATATGTATTTATTTATTAATGAGGCCCTTATTGGGAAGCTCTCATCTTACATTGCATCTGTGTTAGATTGGTGCTTTGCACCACATCACACTAATGAACAGATTTCACTGCAAATCCCTAGAATTTCTACTGAGCTCGGAAGATCTGCTTTTTGTTTTTATGCCCTGAACACATGAAACTCTTTACAGAGTGTTAGTGAGTCTTAGACAACTTAAATCTATGATCACTAACCACCTTAACTTCTGTTTGCACCTGTTTTAGTTGATCGGTTTTATATCTCGTATCTTTTATATTCATACAACTATACTTGTTTTAATTGATTTGTTCTTTGTATCTTGTACATGCTTTAATGATTTTTTAATCTGTATCTTATTTTATATCTTTACTCGACATCATTGTAAATGAGGACCAGCCCTCAATGATTTTTTTTCAGACTAAACCAATATCAATTAAACAGGCATATGACAAATAACCAGTAGTGCAATGTCATTAACAGCAATATCTATATTTCAACAACTTCCCCACGAGGAGCAATAAAGTACAATCTAATCTAATATGATGTGAAATATATGCAACTCAATATAACACTACTCCATTACTCCACATTACTCCATTAATGGCACAATAAAGCAAGTATTTTCACTGGGATTCTAACCCTGACGCTTATAAATATTGACTAACATACAGTAAGGAAGACAGCAGGCCACCGAGGCACCAAGAACAGCAGCCAACAAACGGTGACCTCAGATATTCTGATGGGTGGAGTCGATGCCATTGATCCCACGTCTTTGCAGAGTGGCACTCTTCATTCCCTCAGGGGTTTACTTCTAAAGAGCAAACTATGTGGGACAGTTAATAGCGAGGCATGTAGTAGAGTAATGTAGCTTACAATAGTGATTCAGCCTCTAGCCAGTTCATGAAAGCTTTTATATTTGTGTTTCTAAACACCCAATTGAGGCTTTTTTTATGTTTCCAGCAGCAGCAGTTGCAATGTGATTGGAGTAAACTGAGTAGTTAACCATAGCCACCATGGCTGAACAAAGAAAAGAGAAACTCAAACTCCATCAACAGCAAATACAAGGCGAAAGACGTCATAGAACTGGACACACTGTTTGATTGACAGGTGATGAAGAGCAGAGAGAAACACCACAGCAATGAGGCTGAGACACACACAAAAAATGGAAAAATAGGAAGTTGTGGAGGAAGTGACACGTACAGCAACCTGGTGTACAGTTGTAAATGTAGACACACTCCTGATATGAGGGCGTTCACACTGTGAGCAACACGATCAACAAGTCATCTGAACTTTTCCTATCATTTTCCTATCATTTTCCTATAGAGCTCAGCGACGTGTGAACAGTCAAGCGGTTGGTCAGTTGAGAAAAGCTGGTCATCGGCCACCAACAGTCAATCGGATTTCCAAACTTCTTGTTTACCTACCAATGTGATTTAGTTTCATGGACAACAGTTCTGCCTGGCAAGTGCAAAATGGACGAGAAGTCCATTTTGCCATCAATCCATCATCAAGCTCTGAAGTCATTTTCTTGAGTTTTTCTATTCATTTTAATTTTTCTTTGAGGTGGTATTTTTAACACGGAACACAGGTTTTCTTGTCACCTGCACGGTGACTCACCTTGAGTGTGCATAAGTGCAAGAGGAGGCACAGTTGGGTGTGAATGGAGATAGATTTGTCCCAATACTATGTGTGTGGACAGTTCGACAGTCCATGTGTAAATGTGTAATCTGTAAATATAAAACCTTCCACAAATACAAAAAAACATTTGTAAACTCACAAAAATATTTTGCAAATATAAACCGGATCTGCAAATACACAAATTCCACAAATTAAATAAAAAAATCTGTGAATACATTAAATTAATTTACAAACAAATGAAAAGCATGTGTGAATATCTTCCTGACATTTACAACTTTCGAACAGGCATTTGTGAATCCAGTTTTTATTTGTGAATTGAAAAGGCGTTTGTGGATCTCAATTCTACGCTTGTGGATTTGCATTTTACACACACAGAGTTTTGAGACAAACTTTCCGCCAGTCCCCACAAAAAAATTGTGTCACTCGGAATATAATTCATGACGGACATCCTTCTGGCCGGTAACATGTATTACAATCTGTTATTGTACATACTTGCACCTGAAGGTCACAAGATTTCTTGGAAATGGCTAAAAGTGAAACTTTTGCTGCAAGCAGATATGTGGCTCAACTATGATTGGTGCAAGTGGTTGTTGCTGGGCAGAATCAGTTTTATTTCTATAAAACGGATTGATGATGCTCCCTCCCTACTCTCTTCGAGGCAGACACTTGATGAATGCCAACAAACACAACATCAATCAAACAATAAATACACAGCGATTACAATATAACAAGATATCTGTGCAACTGATTTGAAAAAAGAAAAAAGTCAGCAGATAAGTTTCAAAAGGCAAACACACAAATGTATTGCATTCCACCTTGTAGCAATAAAAATGTGCCCGTTGCTGCAAACAGTGAGGTAGTGTTAAGTTTTAAGGGAAACTGAAATAATATAACTTAAAATTAGATGTAGTGTAAAATAATGTGATACTACATACACATCTCGTTTCATATTATTATACTGCTGCATGGTCAAACACAGGAAGATTTGACTCCAACTGCCTGTTCTGACGGGACTGAGAACAAACTGACTTCCCATGTGTGTGTGTGTGTGTGTGTGTGTGTGTGTGTGTGTGTGTGTGTGTGAGTAGAGAGAGAGAGAGAGAGAGAGAGAGAGAGTGTGTGTGTGTGTGTGTGTGTGTGTACTGAGTAGATGCATTTTAAGGCTGTTAAGCAAGTAACACTAACGGTCAAATCTAAAACATTGACCTTAAAAAATCCAAAAGCCTGGGATGCGTCCTCCACCTGGTCTCTGCTGGTACGGCCTTCTCGGTGAAATATTTCCAACTAGGCATTTCATATGGTGCATCCAGGGTCCGGACCAATTCTCGGAAACCTTTGTTTTCAACGACACTGTGAGATCTACAGTAAGGTCCTTGCAAATGAACTCGGCGACTGCTCGCCATTGTCCGCAGGGAAGCGAAGGGGAGCTTTGTTCTCCGCCGTGCTCCATACATGAATAAAAGTCTCTTACAGTGCCAGTGCCATGGTGAATACAACATAGACGAGGCCTTTGGCTGAAGGTTGCCAGTAAACTTTTAAAAGAATGGTGGTCCGCACACTGAAGCTCCGTATAATAGATTTATTCGTGACGTTTCGAGCTACCTCTCTTCTTCAGATCTTCTTAGATGTCTGAAGAAGAGCGGTAGATTCGTGATGGGCAGAAGATTCGTGACGTTTCGAGCTAGAGCGGTAGCTCGAAACGTCACAAATAAATCTATTATACGGAGCTTCAGTGTGCGGACCACCATTCTTTTACATGCTACTTGTTTTTGATCCAGCACCTGCCTTACAAAAAGAGTTAATGTGCGTGATCCCCTACTTTTTCATATTGCCAGTAAACATTTGACATTGAATACATTATATAAGGACTGAGAAGAGCAGCTTGTGAATGAATGGATGGTACATACTGTACACAGAGTTAATGAATGTGAAAAGCAATGAGAATTAATAAAGTGCAGGGTGATAAGTGATGAAGAGCAACACAGTCCTCAGTTAAGCGATGGGCGACATTGTCCATGTTCGGCCAGCATCCTTCTCTCTGCCCCTCCTCCAGGATGTCCAGTAGGAGTGAGGGAAATATCGATACAGCATACTACCGCGATACTTTCTTCTGCAATACAATATAAATACAGTAGTGCCAAGTATCGATACATTATCTATTTTTACGTACATTATAAAACCTATTTTTTCTTAATTTTGTAGATGGAGTGATGCAAAAGTTCATTGCTGCCAAAATCCTTTAGGTGTCGAGTGTTAAAATAACTGAACTGTGACAGATCAGAAGCTAGAAATATTTGCTCTTTTATTTTGAAATTCAGTAGAACTGGATCATATTTTTAAAAAAGTTTTGCGTTAAATTGATTCACTTCTTGCTTCTTATTTTGATGTGTCATTTTAGCACTTGTAGGGTATGACTTCAATTTTAATTGTCATTTTACATTTTATTTACTTTAAATAATTGTGATATATCGCAACAAACTTAATCGCAATACTTAATGTATCGCAAAACTCCCCATCTCGTCTCGTCTCGTTGTCCTCTGCTTATCCGGGTCCGGGTCGCGGGGGCAGCATCTTCAGCAGGGAAGCCCAGGAAGCCCTCTCCCCCGCCACTTCCACCAGCTCTTCCGGGGGAATCCCGAGGCGTTCCCAGGCCAGCCGAGAGATGTAATCCCTCCAGCGTGTCCTGGGTCGACCCCGAGGTCTCCTCCCGGTTGGACATGCCTGAAACACCTCCCCAGGGAGGCGTCCGGGAGGCATCCTAACCAGATGCCCAAACCACCTCAGCTGGCTCCTCTCAACGTGGAGGAGCAGCGGTTCTACTCTGAGTCCCTCCCGGATGTCCGAGCTCCTCATCCTATCTCTAAGGCTGAGCCCGGCCACCCTGCGAAGGAAACTCATTTCAGCCGCTTGTATTCGCGATCTCGTTCTTTCGGTCACTACTCAAAGCTCATG
>CABFOS010120246.1:0-11130 GCA_900660315.1 Diretmoides pauciradiatus
TTTTGCAGATGCTTTTATCCAAAGCGACGTACACAGGTGATAGTTAACACTATGTGGGGATCGATCCCACGACCCAGAGACTGAGAATCTCATCGACTGAGCTGTCTGGGCCAAATATAACTCCCGGTTGTCCTTCAAACCTCACATCAATTCAATCACTAAGAAAGTATATGGTCGTCTAAAATTACTTTATCGTTCTGTTGATTGTTTTTCCCGTCAAGTCAGGAAAAGAATTATAACTCAACTGGTACTTCCAATAATTGATTATGCTGATGTAGTCTACCAGAACACCTCTGTTACAAATCTTCATCCACTTTCTGTATTATTTAATAATCTTTGTAGATTTGTTCTCAGGTGTCCATACAGAACTCATCATTGTCAATTGTATGAATCTTTGAATTGGCTGGCTCCCGAGTCCAGAAGGCAATTTCATTGGTTGCTATTTATTTTTCGATGTATTTACTTTAATTTTCCCCCTTATTTAAAACAATTTCTAATTCCCTTTAGTTCACAGTACATTCTAAGGCATAACGATCATCTCTTTTTCCTTACACCTAGAATCCATAAAGAAACCGGTCGTCATGCATTTAGATACAAAGCCCCATCAGACTGGAATAATCTTCCTGGTTCACTCAGATCCATCAGCTATTATCCTATCTTTAAAGCATCATTACTTATACATCTTCAAACATCTTGCTCTTGCTTTTGATTTTTTTTTTTTATCTTATTTTTTATTTATTTATTTATTTTTTTATTTATTTATGCTATTTATTTATTTCTTTATTTATTTTGATTTTTGTGCATTGTTCTTCTCGCTGGTGGGGGAGTAGCTGGGTTTGGGGGAGCATTGTTGGAGTGTGCGTGTGCGTGTGTGTCTTGTGCGTAAACGTCTGGTAATATGTTTTGTACTTTTGTATTATTTACTTTTTATTATGATTTTGCATTGTTCTTGACTGTGTTATTGTAATATTTGTAGTGATTGTAAGGACCCCCTCGAAAATGAGATGGTTCATCTCAAGGGGCTATCCTTGAAAAATAAAGTCAATTATATCTTCTTTGTATTTGTGTTGCAACAACCCCAAGCGGTAGCCCCCCCCGATAATCCGGGACTCTAACCACATTGTGTCTTTTAAACATGTTAGTCACTGGGTCTGGGTGATGAGTCAAGCGCTTTGCAAATGTTCAGGATGTTCTGTCTGAGTTGAGGCCGAAGAAGATGCAAAGTGGAGTCTAAGTGGCGAGTAACTAGCCAAGGGGAAGTCACACTCAACGCAACCACGACTCCCTTTGAAATGGCACCAGCAGCTTTGTACGAGAGACCACGCTGGAAAAACACATACTTATTAGTGTGACGCAGCATCACGTTGTCTGATAGGAAAACTGCGTAACAATGTGAGGAAACTCTGCAGCTCAGCAGCCGTTTATCCTGATTAGGTTGACAACTATGCACTGGAGGAAGAAAAGGCAATATTTCACTGTGATCTCCAGGTTATTTTCGCTGAACTGGTGAACTGAAATGAAATATTGAGTTTATCTTCCTGACGAGTTCTAATCTTCCATTCACATAAAAATGAACAATGTTTTTGAAGCGCTCATCGTCACCTCCCTGAAGTACAAAATAAAAAGATGATCTATCCAGAAGTGAAAGAAGCGTGGAAATTCAAAAAAGGGGAGTTCAGCATTAATGATCACTGATGACAGAAGATTGGCCACATCCCCAACAAGAACAGAACATTTTCCGTCATGAGATGGTAAAAGATGCCTGTAATCACGCTCTCACGTCCTGCTCCTAAAGAGAATCGGCTTTTGTCCAGAGAGTACATTACTGCAGACAGCCCGACCGACAGGCACGCGAGGAAAGGAGTTACATTAGACGAGACAGTGCTGCAGACTAATTAGAGATAAAGACGAGGCCAGGCATCACATCACATAAAACTCCAGCATGTAGCGTTACAAACGACTTTGTGAAAGTTATCCTTATGGGAAACGATCCAGACTGGACAGAGAGAACAGCGATCTTAACTCTATTAATATAGCTCTGTTACCACTTGGTCTCAGGCTCTTTACGGGCCGTCAGCAGTGCTCTCTCCAGCATCACCTCCTCGCCCCAGTTGAGGCCTGTGCATTCCCTATTGGATTTATTAGGCATGACCTTAGTTTCTTTGGCTGCTTGCCGCCGCCTGCGGGCGCTGGATGTTTGTGTAGCACGCAGACCGCATCGCCCATGGATCTCATCTCATCACGTGTAATTTGCATCACGCCTAGCCCGTGCTCTTAGACGTTCCCTGCTTCTTGTTGATTCAGGAGGGGAAGCATTACATACCCATCAACACAGAACTGCTGGCCAAGGTGGGAGACCCGTCCACCACTGTGCCCTCAGAGGAGACGCCGACGCAGCCGGGGAGCACCTGGTGAGAACAACACACTGCATGAAACCTATTCAAACACCTGCATCTCACACGCACTCGTACAGACATCGCTATTTTATCTGTGCTTTCCTGTGTCTAGTTTGCTAAGATAATGTGTGAATCTTTTTTTTCCCACTTTACAATGAACAAAATACAAAACAATTTACATTACCTTACATTACTACATGTTGGGGAAGTTTTAGCAGGTTGTGACTTACTGTAGTCATACACAAAAGATAGTAGTTGAGCATAAAAAGACACCAAGCTTCACCGAAAAGGCCTTATCACGGGTTAGTCATCAAGCTTGGCAGAAAATCCTCAATACAGACTGATAAGGATGGGGAGGTTTGCTGAAGGCCCGTGTCACACACACACACACACACACACAAAGTTACACACATACATATACGTCACAAGACATGAGGGGAGGGGCTGAGGCAGAGAAGGCACTGAGAGGCCTCCAATTTTTTGGGGAATAAACCCAAGAAAGTCTGAGTAATAATGGTGTAAAATGAGAAAACAGGTGAAAAAAGCTCCACCAAGGGAGGAGTTTTTAAACTGCAGAAAAGAGAAAGGTTTGGGGACCAGCTCGGTTTAACTCGTATTGTTTGAACTTTACAGGAAACCTACATCATATTGAACTCTGTTGGTCTGTTTGGATTATTTCTTTGAGTCAGTAATGGAGTAAACGATCCAGCGTGCATGAGGACCTGAAGACATCTGGCCCATCTGAAGGTTCTCTCCCACAATATAGTTCATGTGGCACCCATATCAAACTCTACCAGGAGAACATTTGGAGGACAATGAGACGCTCGATTGGCCCATGATAAGAAATACACACTTGGCAGTTCGATGGCCGGAGAGCTTAGAACTTTGTGGCCCCTGCATGGAATTTCCTCCAAAAGCACTGAGCCTGCTTCAAGATTTATGTCCACTTAAAATAATATTTGTTGAGCTCTTGGATTTTCACAGGTCACACAAGTGTGTTTATTGAGAAGGCGTTGAAAGCAGTAATGACAGTTATCCCTTAAGCTGAATTAAACAGTCATTTTAGTCCTTCAGTGTTGAAAACCAAAGTAAACAAGGTATGTTTTCAAAGAACAACGTCGGTGATGCTTTGCATTGTTCATCTAAATGATTAGGTTCACGCTGTTTTGTTTTTGAACTTTGCCTTTTGGCGCCGGTGTAATCAGAAGATTTAGAGCATTTTGGGTGTTTTACGCTGGAAATATTCTCTTGCCAGGAACATCAAGATCCGTCCTGCGAGTGTGAAAACCTTTGACGAGGTTACCATGGAGAACGGGACAAACGAGAACCATGGGGTGAGTTATTCATCCTGATTCTTCAGTGACACTCTGAACATTAAACTAAAACAGAAACAGACACTCAATAGACTCAAGAAGACACACTTCACGTTTTATAGTGAACCAGACAAAAATATTTTTTCCCCCTCTTATGATATTTCCATCAAAGGCAACTAATATTGATTACTTACAGTGCTCCTTCGTATATTCATGTATTACAATGTATGTAAAATAGTCTTTGGCACCATCTACTGTCTATTCAATAAGTTACAGATTGTTGGCGTTGCAGGTGGTTATGAATCTATTGGTCGAGATCTTTTAAGTGAGGAGTCACTCATCACTCTAGGCCCTACTAGTCTGCTAACACACTGCTGCTTAAACACTGACAGCTAGTTGAAGAGGATTGTGCACAACTTTTCACTATGCACAACTTTGTATCATGAACAACCATACCACAACAACAGCATGACGATTGTTATCTATCTATAGAGCCCAAGATCATGCATGTGGGCCTCATGGTTGTGGGCAAGAATCCCCCCCCCAAAACCTAAAGGGTTAAAAAGAAATTCCACCCCAAAACCTAAAGGGTTAAAAAGAAATTCCACCCCAAAACCTAAAGGGTTAAAAAGAAAATCCACCCCGAAACAGAATTGAACTGTATGACAGGGTATAATGTGAATTTTGAGTTGGATTATTTGAGAAGATCCACCCTGAAACGCTTTTAACTCATTAACACGTGATGTACTTTGCATTTCTGGGTCCATTGTGTTGTTTGGTAGTCTATTTTTCTTATTCACGCGGTTAAGTAGCCAAACATAGATGACGTCATATCACAATATTTCCCGCACAGCTACAGTGGAGTTTGAAAGCAGAAACTCTTTCAGCTATCTAAAACAGTGGCTTCTCTCTAGACCCACGTTCAGCAATCATACAGGCAGAAATCCATTGTAGAAGAGGCAGAGATACCAATTTCTCCACTGACAGTAGCCCCTATAGACCAGAATGCAATGCAGCCACAAGATATCTGGTGTTTTGAGTTAAGAAGTAGAAGTACCTTTATTTGTCCCACGCTGGGGAAATTTGCAAAATCATTGGCCAGTACGGGGATCGAACCCGCGACCTTGGCGTTATTAGCACCACGCTCTAACCAGCTGAGCTAACCGGCCTGACTGAAGTGGAGTGTGGTTCTTGCTTCTTACAAAAGCAATTTCTGCCAACTTGTTGTGCAGTCCTTAATAAATGAAATGAAATGAATGAATGAATGCTTATTCGCAACTGGAAAAACTCACTCTCTTGCTGTTCTATCGCTATCATTATCACTCTCTCCACCTACATGCACTGGATGCAACAAGTTGTCGAACTTGTTGAAAGTCATTCTGGGAAATATAGTAAAGTCGATACACCAAAAAGCACTTCATCACAAAATATCTGAATGCATTGAACATCATGGATTGGTGATATCTAACGGTGTATGGGGGTTTCCTTTGAGGTAGTAATGAGGGAATGAGGGGGTTTTAATGAATCTTCTCTCTCCCTGTGTATCTTTTTCTCTCTCCTCCCAACAGGGCGGTCAGTCAGACAGTGGGATGGGCCTGTCCTCTGACGATATGAAGACTCTGAAGCGTTTGGAATCGCTGGCAGGCCGACCCCTCAGCATCATGGCTCTGGCGTACGTACATACAATACATGACATCCCTCCATAAGCGCTGCAAGTGACACATCAACAACACACTGGAGGACACTGCAAAATGCCTGCGATCCACACTGCCTGGAAACTCCCCCACTGTGTTGGAATGTAGACGTTCTCACTGTCATACACTCGCACACATGCACACATCCACACGAGCACATACGCAAAGTCCCTTTCACCTAGAAAAACATCAGTGGCTAGTTTTCCCTTTAGTCAAAAGAAACCATGTGAGAGAGGCAGTGGCACAAAGGAGAAGGGGGAGGGGTCAAACTCCAAGGTGACAAGCCAAAGGACTGAGCACAAAAGCATAGTGGAAGTTGCTGGGTGTTTTCAGGGCGCACACTAACTGCCTTTGTCTTTGCAAGAAGCTTTTCCTGATTGAGATGCCTCCCAGACTGTCTGAGCTTATGAGTCATGGCTGTGCTTAATGTGCAGGGTGCCTATGGCCATGGAAACCCTGGACAAGTCACGGGATTCAAAAATTGTGCCTTGCAGGCCGGTCTTCAGTTTAAGTAAATATAAGTGTACGGGGGTTATTTGAGGATGTGGCCTGTAAAGAAAAATCCGACTCTAGCATTCCTCAGGAAGCTCTCTCTAGGTAACTCAGGACTTACATATTAGGTTTACTGCAGCCGGTGGTAGGGTTAATTTGTGGGGTCATACCCCTGGACTCAGTAATAACACTTTAAACCTTGTGGCGTTAATGCTGCTGTGTGTTGTGATCTTTAAAGTATCACGGTTTCCACTCAAAACAATTAAAAGAATAATGGCATTAGAGTAAATGTTCCCGGAGCAAATGTCAATATGTGTTTCAAATTTGTGCTAAGATGAACAAAAAAAAAGGAGCAAAACCTCTTATTACAACAAAAACGGTCCTAAACTAGAAAAAGTGACCATGTAAACAACTGTTGGGGAAGTTTAATATTCGTTTAGAAGCTTGATTCATTTACCACAGGGTCTCGATACAGAATGATCAAAAACACACACCAAACTCACTTCCCCAAACATCCTTACCCTTCATCTCTCACTTTGGGTGGAGACTATCAAGAGCCGCACATGTTATCAGGGCCTTTACCATGGGAAAAAGAATCAGCTCAGGCATGCAGAGAATGATCTATATATTGAGGGGAGGGCATCCCTGCTGGGCCACCACTCAATCACTGCCACCTTTGAACTTATGAGGGTTTACAAGGCCCCCCCCCCCAGTTAGTTGTAATGCTACCCTCTTTTTGTGTCCACCTGGTACTCGCCCACCTCCCACCGCTTCTCTAGCGTGGCATCTTTCTACCACTAACATAAATGATCAGCATCGTAGAGTTGATTAGAGATGAACATGCTGCTGCTTTACAGTAAATACGTCTTTTACCCTGAGTCTCATTTTGTTTCCTGTTCCTGTTTCCTGTTGTCTGCCCTAATGCGCCACCACCCTTGTTTGAGTATTCTTGATGTCTGGTTTACCAGGTAGTTATTCATCACGATAGGCATTCCAATACAGTTCTGTGTCATTTACCCCTACTGGGCGCTGACCCTTTAGCCTTGGGAGAGGAGCTCTGGAAACCCCTAGCAACCCCCAAAGACAATAGGAGGCAATTACTCATACTCTGAGCATCAAGTGAAGCAGAAAGCACAGGATGATTGATTGCATTAAATATGAATGGGGAAAGGAGTCTGTGCTCTGGTGTTATTACTTTAACTATGTTCTGCAGTTTTTCTTAGTCATGGAGGCAACTGAACATCCCGTCACAGGGAGGATAGTGTTATTTCATTGTTATATTTAAATTTATGAGCCCTGCGTGTCGTCCCGTGTGTCCTCAGGATGAAGGCAGTGAGTAAGAGTAAGGAGTCTGTGCTGACTGAAGGAGACAAGGAGAAGTATCCACCAACAGTCCCTTCCCTGGACTTCAGCCTGGAGGACTCGGCCCTGGACGCGGGTCTGGAGTGTCACAGCCCGCCGCCTGACTACAACTATGTGGTGCGCTACTCCACCCCACCGGTGTAGCTCCCTACACCACCCAAGCCCCTGGAGAATCTGACTGATAGCCTCAAGGTCTCTTGCTTTGTTCTCCTTTCTTTTGACTCTATCTCTGGACTCCACAGTAAACCGTAAAATGCCCTGCCTTCCTCCTTTTGTTCCTCACCAAGGTTTGAGAGACAAGCGTGTGAGATGCTGTGTTATATGGTAGCTTTGTTTAAAAAAGGGCGCTCTGAGATGGAAAGAGAGGAAATCTTTGCATCTACTCAACTCTGCCAACTTCCCATAAGCCCACTGTGCAGGAAAGTGAATCCTCCGGTCAGACTTTTCCAGACTCGGAGCCTCACATGAATGCTGCTGGTCCTTTCCACATCCACTGTGATATCTCACACAGCTACAGACAGGCTCAGGTATTTCGTTGATCTACTGTGAAAACAAACAAAGCACAACTTTAGCACAG
Organism: Diretmoides pauciradiatus; assembly: GCA_900660315.1. Lineage (NCBI taxonomy): Eukaryota > Metazoa > Chordata > Actinopteri > Trachichthyiformes > Diretmidae > Diretmoides > Diretmoides pauciradiatus. The sequence continues at coordinate 7,835 of CABFOS010120246.1, forward strand.
ATTTGAATAAAATACAGTACTTTGAAAAACAACAGTGTAAACATAAATGAAGTGCATGTTACCACGAGGGCCCTCCAGCAACGAAAGGAGACAGAATAACTGAGGCTTTTCTTGTTTATATTGAGACTATTTTATATCTGTATTAATATTTTAAAAAGTTGAAAACTGGAAATGAATTTATTATTTTATCCTTAATAATTATTCGTATTAGTTGCATATAGAGTCTTTATAAGCGTGTGGATGAAATGCCATGCCAAAGTTCTGTTTTTCTTAAAGCACCAGGTAGACGGATAATAATATGATGTGAGTATTAATAAAGGATATGCAATTGAAAGAGGTTTCTCATTTGAGGAGCCACTTTTCCTACATTCCCTATTAACATGACATATTAGCTACACTAACTCAGGTTGATTCAGAGCGACAGAGGGGAGGGCTACTCTCTTATCTAGGGGGGGATTGGTCTGCGCTAAGCCCCCCAGGCCAGAATCAGTCTGGGAAATCATCGCAGGTTAATGGAGGGAACAGGGTAGAGCTGAGAGTGACACCACGACTGCTTTGGATTCAACACTACATCTCGACCATGAAGGCATTTTAAATGAAGAGTTATATTTAGATTCCTCCTCCGGTCCTCCTGATCTGGTCCAGTTACTGAAAGAAACTCAACCGCTGTGTGTGTTTTTTTGTTTTGGCAAACTGAAACGTGGGGAAGTAAAATGTTACCAGAGAACCACATGGTTTTGTTTATTTTCTTGTGTGCAAACCTAGTTAGTAACATGAGCTTAGACTACAATGTCATAGGAACTGTCTTCAAAAGCACTAATAAAATAAACTCTGCGTATTTATTTAGATTGTAAACATTGTCACTTAATAATCCAGATCTGATGTGCATTTAGATTCATACTGAAATGTTAACCAAAGGATTTACCGGTTCCCTCCCCCTGATAACAACATGTGATATTCCAGCATTTCATTCCAGATGTATATGATGTTTACGCTGCTGTATACACGATCATTACATAGTAAAGCTGAGGGAATCTGCTTTTGCAGAAATGTTTATATAGAAATACTCTGTCCTTTGTTTTGTGGTGAGTGTTACTAAAGCTTGCAGGGCAGGCTACAGAAACTCCACATGTGTGTGAGGTTAGCACCAGGCTGGTCACTATATACTGGTCACTGTAAGTTATATTATCGGTGTTAACGTGTAAAATCTTTCATTATGTTGAAAAGGTGCATTTTATTCATAGTACAGAATATATTGGATGTTCTATGGACTTCACACCAGCAAATAGTCCAGCTTGTGTTATCAAACACATACCCTGTAGGAGTGGGGGTAGCTTTTGCTTTTTGACCACTACATGAAACAATGTTTGTCAGTACGTACACTATTCAATGGGCATTGTGAACTCTGTACCCTGATTGATTGATTGATTGTGTCTGAACCCTGAAATGTTGTCAAATGATGTTTTGTTGCGTGGACCAATTGTTTTTTTTTGTGGAGGAGAAATGATTATGCACTGATACTTTCTATCAAATATAATTTTTGTATTCTAAATGTATATTATTAACCAGCAGTGTTGGGGGGTCACACATTACAAAGTACTCAGATTTTATTTTGTGAGTAATTTAACACTTTAGCCTTGTGATTCATGTAATTCAATTTGTTCTTTTAGTAGATTGTTACTTGTACACTATTATGTTGTATTATTTCTAGTTAGCCTATCATCAATATCATTTCAACTGATTATGTTTATCATTTGAACAGTTGGTTCTATCATTTAGGATATACTGCTATCACAACATAAATATGTAAAGGCCACCGTTTGAAAGCAATATATTTGCATTGTACTGCATTTCTTCTTACATAGCAATGACTTAACACCTGCAACAGTACAAACATCTTCCTAGATCTGTTTTTTATTTGGTAATGTAGAAGTAGTGTAACAAGTTACTTTTACTGGAAGTAATGTTCCCCAACACTGTTAACCGAGCATATGAAGTAAATAAATGAATAAAGATCTATATATTTATACATTATTTCAAGTCTAGAGTCATAATTGTCGAATAATCTTGCATCACTTAAATGTGTTTTCCAATTTCAGGACCTTTATTAACCTTGAGTATGTGATTGAATCACTTGGATCACTTTGAATCCATTGAAGAGCTGTTCTTGGCTCTCATCTGAGCTCAGTTACATCTCTAGACAATCAATAAGACCACAGTGTATCAGTTTATGGAGGTGCTGGAGGCTTTGAAGTACAAGGAAACATTACCAAAAACATCAGTACTCGTTTTATCACGTGAAAAACAATATGGCACATATGATATATCACTGGAACCAGAATACTTTGCGGAAAATGATTTAAGGTCAATCATTAGTCTTATGGTCTTTTGATCATTTGTGTGTGCGTTGGATTATTTTTGATCATTTGTGCCTGAATCAGATAATAAAATATGTGTAACTACAGTACACACACAAAACATTTCCTACAATCACTGCTCACACTGTTCTTCAGACAAGTGACTCACAGTGTTCTTACCAGAATCTTGTATAGGTTATTTCGGCTAATATGTTATTCTATAATAAACAAAGGACTGTTAAAAAAGTATACAACCTCCTAATAAAATGACTGAAAACATGATGTTGTAATTGTTGTAATTGTAATGTATGAAGTTGAAAAGTGCCCCCTGTGAAATGAGTCTTCTATCTTCTCTCCAGATGGCCTGGTCTAGTCTAGTCTGGCTTCAATGTGAATGCCGCCTGATTATTTCCATTTACAAATATTTAGATTGGAATGTGGTCGTGTGTCACAGGGTGCACCCCTTCTCCTGCTTCTTGGACTGTGAGAGACACACTTCCCGATCAGGACAAGGTGCCAGCAGCCTGTCTGCTATCCGGGACTATGTCCGTCAGAGCCGGACGGGAAGGAACTCTTAATCATCCTGGTCAAGACCGGAGGACGCCACACACAAGGTTTCCTATGGGACCGCAGTGCCCCTGGTTACTGGCAACGGGTGTGTCCAAAGGTACTGGGACAGGTTGGGCCCTTGTCTGTCTCCGCTCATCACACAAGGGATTGAATATGTTTACAATAAGGCAAGCACCTTGTTTTGCAAAACAGTTTCCCAATATGACACCGAAAGATGTCTCAGCAAAGGTCACCTCCAGTATACAGTCGACTATTTCCAGAATACCAAATGCAAACAAACAAGGGAAGGATGTTGAAAGGGGAAGGGTATTTGTGACCATCATTTTTTTCTGCTGGTAACAAACACAACAGGTTTGTGTATACACACAC
>CABFOS010120260.1:0-15358 GCA_900660315.1 Diretmoides pauciradiatus
TGAAAATCGGATACTGCATTCAGTTATTAGACCTCATTTCCTGTTCACACGGCATTACGTTGATGTTGGGTAGTGGCCATGTTAAATTGTGCCCAGTGACCCTTAGGGAGCATATGACGTAGAATGTCAAAGAGATGATGCGTTAAGCAATTAGACCTGACTTCCTGTGGACATGTCGCCCTACGTGGCGCCCTGTGATTCGGATTATCTCCAAAATGTACAGTAATGGGCTCTTCCTTGGCCCGTGCTACACCCCTCCCACTGGGTATCATGAAAATCGGATGATGTGTTATGCAATTAGACCTCACTTCCTGTTTACATGGCATTGCGTTGACGTTGAGTGGCGGCCATGTTAAACAGGAAGTGAGGTCTAATTGCTTAACACATCATCCGATTTTCATGATACCCGGTGGATAGATGCAGCTTGGCCCAAGGAAGAGCTATTACATTTTGGAGTGGATCTGCATCACAGGTCGCCACATAAACAGGTGACATGCTTCCTGGGCGGAGGTCTGCGCTCTCTGAGTGCACCTTTCTAGTTATTGATTAATCTGTCGATCATTTTAGCGATTAATCGATTAGTTGTTTGGTCCATAAAATGTCAGAAAATGGTGAAAAATATTGATCACTGTTTCCCAAAGCCCAAGGTGATGTCCGCAAATGTCTTGTTTTGTCCACAGCCCAAAGATATTCAGTTTACTGTCATAGAGGACTAAAGAAACCAGAAAATATTCACATTTGAGAAGCTGAAATCAGAGAATCTGGACAGTTTTTCTTAAAAAATGACTCAAAAAGATAAATCGATTATCAAAATAGTTGCCGATTAATTTAATAGTTGACAACCAATCCATTAATTGATTAATTAGCTTTCTGCACAACAATGGCATACTGTATCTCTTCCCTATTGTTTCTTACCTTAAAGGAAAAATGGCATTGAATACATCTTGTAGCTGAGTAGATGGCATAGTAACAGGCTTCTATGGAGTTGGAGAGCGGAGCTGAGCTGTTATCCTTTGCTTTGATTTGATGTTACAGGCAGGTCTTGTCTGCAGCCACTTTGCATCCCTCCAATTAAGCCTTCTGTTTAATTTGGGAATGCAAGATGGAGACATTTTGAAGCAACACATAGCTGCCTGGCTGGAGGTCGCCATGTCCAAGATGACAGATGTTCATTTCTTTGGGTACTACATGCTTTCTTCTTTGTGAAGTCCATCGTGCCAGTTCCCAAAGTTTAGATCCACTGTGTCCAGAACACTTTGGAGGTATTTAATTGGCTGATAGGTCCATGCTTCCAGGGAATCTGGCTGTCCACTGGACAGTAGTGAGGAGGAAGTTGAGGCACAAAATCTAGGTGGTGGACAGTGGACACCTGAGCCTCAACCAAACAAACAAAGACCTGACACACAGTCTGGAGCATGTTTATGTGAATAACCCACATATTCTCATGATCATTAAAGTTTCATCTTATCTTTCCTTCCATCCCATCCCCTCACATCATTCGTTCACTCTCATCTTCCATGCCCATCTCTAGTGTTCTGTCTAATGAAATACAGTAGATATATATTTAAAGTAATCTTTCATAAACATAAAGACACTCTGACAGCGATGTCATAAGGGTCATAACAATAAGGCTCTGATCCATTGCTACACAGATGGACAGATGCATCTATGATGAAAGACCACCCAGCACAGAGGGGCAGATAGTGACACAGATTCTGTTGCTTGTTTGCTTGAATGAGTACTGACTGAAATATCAAAACTAATATGTATGATGAGATATAAGTGTTCACAATTGTTGTGTCCATATTTTTGATTTTTGAATTTTAAGTATTACATTGTTTAAACTAATTTCATCATATTGTGGGGTTAAGAAAGAACACTCTGACCCATTTTCTCTATATTCTTTAGAGGTGTCATATCACTTCACTGGACAAGAAGAGATTTCTCTTTTTCTCTGTGACTTCAAAAGTTAGAAATTCAAAGCAATTAACATGAAAGCTTGACATTAATTGGACGGCCTCTTCCTGTCGCATGACATGATTTAGTCAAGTAGGACATGGTCCTGGATGAACATCCCACATTGCATGCTAACCTGGACCCAACCATAACCCAGACCATAACCAGTCAACTAGTTGATCCAGGACCATGTCCTACTTGGCTAAATCACGTAGAGCTCTTCCTGTCCTCTCCTTCGCTCTTTTCATCCATTTTTCTCTTGTTACCTACCATACCCTTCCTTTCTTCTTCTTTTCTCCCTTAAAAGCTTCTTCTGTCTTGTATAGTATTCTCACCCATTCTCCTTCCTCAACATTATTGCCTCCTCTCCTCTCCCCTCCCTCCCTTCCTCTCCTCTCCTATGATGACCATCTTTCTGTAAAAGATCATCATCATCCTCAATCTTGTCTCATGTCTCTTTCTTTGTCTCTGTTGTCTTAAGTAATTATGATTACAACAATGAAACTGATAATTTCCTCTCCCATTCGCTCCCTTTTCTTCTTCTGTCTCTCCATTTCAACTTTTCTCTTCCTCTGTCCTCGATTCTAATTTCTCCTCATGTCTCATCCATTGTCTATCTTTGTCTCTGATGGCTTAAGTTATGCAAATTCTGACTGCTTCCTCACCCCTACCACTACCCCACTCCCGTCTCTGATGGGTAAAGTTAGTTGTAGTCTGCCTACAAAATTATCTCCTGGAAAAATCAACCATGGAGATCCGATCCGCACTGATGGCCCCTAGGGACACACTTCCCTCTGGGACAGTGAGCAAGGGAGGTGGAAGGAAAGCGAAAAGATAGGGCTGGAGGAAGAGAGACACATTACAGCTCATTACTCTCCAGAGGACTGACAGGATGATGACCCAATTCACACAGGATGGATCTTGACATAGAGCTTGTGAGATACGTACACTCACACACACAAGTAGCGGATGACATTGGTCACATGATCGTTCTCATGGGAACTAACTAACTCACCGGATGAGAGTGATTTTTAGTATGTTGAATTGTGGATAGAGCGTGCTTGGTGGCATCAAGAGTGGCACCAAGAGTGTATAGGACTATCACTGGCAACTGTTTTAATATATAGAATAGAGATGCAGCCATCAAGGAGTCTCAGTTTTTACTTGATGGCCAGCTGTCGCGCTGTTTAGAAAATCCTCCTATACCAATATAGGACAAGTTTGAGATCCTATCACACCCTGACTTCCTGTTTCCTCCTTTGTCTTTCCCCTATATTACAGGGAAAGACCAAAGGGACGGAAGTCAGGTGGATTGGAGACTCTAATAAGGATCTTAAAGAATGGATTTCTAGTCAGAGCATGAGACTAACTTTACTGGACTTAGGGGCCACTGAATTCATAATGACACTAGCTAATTCAATACCGTGGCTGCTGAAAAATGTAAGAATAGAGAAGACAAATTGGCAAATTGGTCATCTGCAAACGGTAGGATTATCAAATGTACAAATCACAGCCATAATTTACTATTTGGCTGGTGACAAATGTTAATTTTAAGCCCTGGCTCCAGATCAGATCAGATTATATCTTATAACCCAAGGATAATCCACTCATCAGCAGATAGACAGACAGACAGATAGACAGATAGACCAAACAAGACATATGCCCTTTGATAGATATATTGGCTGTTGTTGGGATCAAAACTGTGACCTTCCGCTGACAGTTCAGTCTTTCAAACCACTAAGCTATCCTGACACAATCTACTGTACAACATGTCTAGATACGTCTCTGGATCCCCATCTGACATCAGGTCACACCAAGAGATCAAGCTATGATCTTGTCTAATCCTTATTTAGTTACAATGCTGACCCCTGCTGACCTGAGAGGGCGGAGAGGGTTTATATAACACCAGCTTGGCATGCATAAGCAACTGACCATTGGCCAGGATAGTACTATTACGTTAAGGCCAGATCAGATTGCTTCTGTCCATTTGTGGAGAAGATTGTGAGTGATTGTCATTGATTCGGTCATCACAGAGTGTTTATTCAGTGTCCGTTGTGTGCTGGGTAGCTTTCTTTCTGGCTAGTCAAATATAATGTGCTGCAAAACAATGCAGCATAAAGTGATATACATGACTAATTTAGATGTTCAGTATAGAGATTCGTCAAGCTGTTTTTTGTTGTACCTGAAGGTTGTGGATGGCAAAGTGATCGAGTGATCTAGAAGTTTCTCCATCTCTCTATCGGCAACATTAGAAATCCATCTGTGGTATATGACTGTGAGTTTGGTCAGTATGCCAGTTTTTCAGTATATTAGTAGCCATTGTGGAAGTCCCTTGTAATGCATATATCTTAGTTCTCTAGCAGGCACTGGAGCCTTTTCATTTATGAATGTTGTACAGTACAGTACAGTACAGTACAGTACAGTACAGTACAGTACAGTACAGTACAGTACAGCATGGTGTACAACTGAATGGGAATATTGAAACATCATATTTATGTCTCTCTAATAGCTGGATATCAGACCATTCTTTGCAATTACTGACAACCTAAAAATAATTTTCCAAAAATAGGGAATATTTGGAAATACATCCACTACATAATGCTACTGTCACATGAAAACCTCATAATTCCAATTTTGGTATTCAATACTACAGGGCCCAGGAATCACATTTAAACTCAGTGCAAACTCAAATTTGCACATAAAAAAATCCATGGTCACCAATCTAAAAATATGTTTTTCTAAATCTCTCTTTTTTTAATTTTATTTAGGAGATACATTATTTTTAATCATCTGACAGTAGCAGGGTTTTGCTCCATTCATGACTTCTCCCATCTCATCAGAAGGCACAGGCGCAAACCACAGCCACCACCACTATGTTGCCAATGGTTGCCAGCACGGCGATCCACAGCCAAATGGTATCGCTGGATACCTTCCCATCATCCTCTGCTTCCAAAGGCCGAGAGTAGCTGGCATTGAGGTTAGAGGTGGACGTCTGCAAGGACGCGTTGCCATTGTATGGGGAATCCATGAAGGCCCCGCTGACAGCCGGGAAATGCTGTTGGGAGAGAGGGAGGGGAAGAAAGATGGAGAGGAATGGAAGGAGAGGCAGGGGTGGGGGAGAGAAAAAACAGGGAGAGAGATGGAAAAGAGTGACTATGAAACTGACTGTGACAAAATAATCAACCATCAAAAAATACAGTGTGTTATAGTGCAGATATACACAGAGAGAAAGATAGAGAGATGGGCGATGTTATGATGGTAAAATTAATTGTAATGTTTTGTTTTGATGATGATCAAAACAAAACAAAAAATACTTTCCTCATACATTCCTATTAAGGGTCAAGGGGCTGGAGCCTATCCCAGAATGCATTGGGCAGAAGGCAGGGAAACACTCTGGACAGCTCACCAGTTCATCACAGAAATATAGACCTTTAAACAGCTATAGACCAGAATGTAAATACGCTCCCCTCTCTCTGAACACACACACGATATCCTCTCATTCAATACAAATGACAGATGCACCCCAGCCACAAAGGCACTGCAAATATGCCATGTACAGTATAAAGCCATTGTGAAATATTGTCAGCATAATACAAGTTAATAAGTAATAACATTAATAAAATATCAACTGACAGCAGGTTGTGTGCCAAAACAAGTATGAATATGAATACTGTATAGTGGAAATGTAGCTACTGTATTGAAATCTGAAAGTCTAACTTCAAGATTTCACTTCAATGTTTTAAATTATTAAATTAATTAAATTAAATAATCATATGAGATTAAAAGGATTTTCTGTCCTTTGGTGAATCCAATGGCATTTTGATTTTAATTCTTGGATTTGCAATGGTCAATCCTGTATTTTCATTGGGATTTTAGTTAGATTTCTGGCTAAACACATGAGACCACATGAAGAAAAACATAATTTCTGGGTCCCATAAGGTTAAAAATCACATACTCTGTGTTTTTTTGCACCCAGCCTTAGATGAGAGGGATGGCATGAGTGAACAATAACATGTTCTGTTCAGGTTAACCTCACATCTGTGTCTCAGGACAGTTATACTGTACAGTAAAGAGAAATCAGCATCCCAAAGGGATTTATTCTCAGATGGATTAACAAAATCTGATACATGCACATACATACATGCGTGTGTGTGTGTCTGTGTGTGTGCGTGCGTGTGTGTGCGCGCGTGCATATACAGAGAGAGAGAGAAGGGCTGGTTATCACCGACACACACACACGCACACACACATTTTCTCAAATATAAACACACAAGCAGAGGGACAGCAAGTTAAGTGAGGCAGAAGATCACTTCAAATTTTTTGTCTCAGCTGGAACTGTGTGACGCTATGGGGCTTCCATAGCATCCAGTCACAGAGACGGGAAAGTGAAGCAGATAAAGATTTGGTAATTAATAAAACATGCACACACACACACATGCGCACACACACAAACGGCAACTCTTTACACTAGAGGAATGAGACGTGGAGTTGGTAAACTCAGGTGTGTGAGCTGAATGTACCTCTTCAGGACATTCACACTCACCCACACACACAAAAGCAACATCAAAAACTACTACTGCCACTCACACGTTTTTTCTCTCATACATACAGACAACTAAATGGCCCTTAGATGTTCCAGCTTTTTTTTTGCCGGCGGTAGATTCAGATATAATTCATTTTCAACTAGAAATGACAGTAAAATCTAACACTGCTGAGGTTGACTGCAGTAGCAGATGGTGCTGCAGTAAAAGTTCAGCTATCAATCATAGATTTCATAACTGGATGTTGAACCTGTCAAAGTTCAGCACTACTTTTAATTCAGAAAACAAACCTAGACTCTCTAATAACCTGGCATCACAGTAGTTTTTCTATGATCATCTTGTGGCTATCATTGGCGATTACAAATGTTCTATCTTTGAAATACTGTATGATGCAAAGAAGCTAAAACTGTACATACATGTACTGTACATGACCCTGGGGGGAATCGAAGTTAAAAAGGGCAGTAGACAGCGTTAGCAGGCTCTCTTTAGGAGTGGCCTGTTTACAAAACAGTCAAATTCAATACATACTGTATCTGCAATTTATATTTTTATAGTAATGAATCAGTAAAACAAATACAATTACAAAACTGCAGATATAAGCAGAGAATAGAGGGTGCAATAACAAATGTGCGCATTACAAACAAAACAAATCCAGCACATGTGCATGAATGCCTCTGACCCCAGCCCTCTGCTTCTGTGTCCTTGTGTCACACACGCACCCGACTTTAGTTCACCTCCCCCACACTATTGAAAAGCTCTGACTCACTGAATCTTTGAAAATCAGCGTACAGCATCCAGAGTTGATTTACAACTACAACTATAAGGAAGTCAGATGACAGCTCTGAAGAAGGCTGAAGTGACAGCCGAAACCGTCAGCAGGTAACAACCTATGCTAAAACCAAATTTGTCTGAAAATAAGAAAAACTAGTAACTATATACATGAAGACAAAATGAACCTTTTCAATCTACAACTACAGCAATGCAATATTTACAACTACAGGCCTGAAAATGAATTTGGATTCAAACCCATGCAATTCTAAATAGAAGTGTACCTTAGTCCATTGGGCCACCAGGATGCCTAAAGTATCAGTATCAGTTGTGTTTGACCCCAAGTGCTTCTCAGGCTCTCTCATGCACTCATCTACTATTTCTGTACTCAAAGTGCAGATGCGCCTCAGAGGCACATTCCCATTGAAGGAAAACCAGCAGGTCTCTGGCCCACGAGGACGGGATTTGAGGACCACTGCACTAAAGCCTTTCCAAAAGTCACAATAAGCCCAAGAAGGCAAGGAAGTGCTCATTAAGCAGTAGAACGCTTCCTCAAGAACAAATACCTGAGCACACAACCTACAGTAAGAGATAGGAATGGATATTAGCACTAGAACTTGCATTAGAAAATACACTGGGATCAAAAACATGGAGATTGAGGCAAAACTCAAATTACCCTGAACCATCTCTGCCGGCAGGGACATTTAACTGGGGCTTGATAGAAGGAAACAGTTATTTCACTGTAAAATAAATTGCTACAGCACTGGATCCAAATTTAGGTTGAAGTCCCATGAAAAGAATAATGTCACATGTCACACTCAGCAAGTCAAGTCAACTTTATTTGAGTAGCCCTTAATCACAGTTACAGTCTCCAGTCACCAGAAAAAGGTCTCCTACCAATTTTGGGTCCTAACCAATAGTTTAGGAACCCAGCCTTAAAGGGTAACTTCGGGATTTTTCAACCTGGATGCTATTTTCCCATTATGTTGTGTCTACATGACTGATGGGAACAAGAAATTTTGAAATCGGTCCAGTATCGAGCTAGCGGTTAGCCGTGAAACCGGCTGCAATGTAACCCTTCAGGGCAAGTGCGTCCCTAAATGTACGTCCTCTAAAAGCTCAGATTGTTGTTATAAGTGTCTGACAGGATCCCTACAGAGAAATAAAACGTTTTTCTTTACCTTTCACTTGATCCTGTCTGTTGTTATTGTCTAACCAAGTCTTGCACAAGGAGAAGTCTGGCTCTGAAATTTCACAAGGAGGAATTCCTCTTGTTGCAGTAGTAGACAACGCTGTTGCAGAGACAACTGTCGGCAACAGTTTGTTGTGTTGGAGTACAGAAAGTGTAGCTTAGTGTTATCTAAAATATAAAAAACAACTATGTTTTGTTTTTACGCATTTCCAAATTGTGCCAACAAAAGAGCTTTCATGTTGGATACGGACACGTTGAAGTGGTGGCTAGTTGTGCTACAAATGGACACTAACACAATAACAACAGAACGGATAAAGCGAAAAGTAAAGAAAAACATTTTATTTCTCTTTAGGGATCCTGTCAGACACTTATAACAACAATCGGAGCTTTTAGAGGACATACATTTAGGGGGTTCACTTGCCCCGAGGGGTTTAATTGCAGCCGGTCTCATGGCTAACCGCTCGCTCAAAACTGGACCAATTTCTAAAATTCTTGTTCCCATCAGTTACGTAGACACAAGGTAATGGGAAAATAGGGTACAGGTTGAAAAATCCTGAAGTTACCCTTTAAATGGGATATATTAAGTCTCACTGATGCTAACATTTCCATTATGCCTCATTATTCATGCACAACTGTCTCATCTCATTCCTTAACATACACAATCATCATCATCCTTTGTATGTCTCTGCGTGTGTTCATTTCTTATCTGTTGAGAAAATGTTGCATCTGTAAGATATGGGAGCATAATTTATGAGAAAACTCACTTAATACAGTATGCATATTTAATTAAAACTGCCTCCTAGGGTTTTTCATGAGTAAAACAAGGGTCATTTTCAAAGAGACAGGAATTTGCCGTTCCCATTCTGGTGTTTGTGTAAGAATACAGTATCAAAGCACATATTCAAACTAGTTTTCATTACTAGCCGCACAAAACTTAACAGGAGCACCCAACACCTAATAGACCATAAAGTCACATGGGGATTTCACTACTTCACGAAAACCCACTACTGTTGTGTTTTTTCTTCATTTCCTATCTAAAGGAACACTCTGACCTCATTTACTGTACCTTCTCATGAAAAAGTCATTGCCTAGGAGCTGTGTTTTATTCTACCAGTAGAGAAAGGTCAACAACAGAAACAATAGTGATGTCACGCGATACCATGTGCCTGGATGTCAACCTACCAAAGCACTTAACACGTCATGAGTGCATTTGTATTTAGAACCAGAAGTTCTAAAGTCATCAAGTCTGATTCCTATTTAAAACACAAACTGCTCAAGAATAGTCTCAGAGTTAAGGAGTCTGTCATCTACCTTAACATAACGCTCTGATATATTTCAGAAATCAGATTTGAACACAGCATTGTGTGTGACATTCATACAGTACATGTGCATACTGTAGCATACGGCATGCACCTGTGTATCTGTGTGTATGGGTGAACGTTGGTGTGTGTGCATCTGTGCATGTGCGTGACAATGGCTGAACTTATTTTTTCAGGATGGTATCTTTCCATTTTTGTTCACAATGGAAAGGAAGTGTTGAAACATCTTGAAATGAATTAGAGAGATTTGTATTTGATGCACGGCATATTTTCACATTTTCACGAGTTTCTTGGTGATGTAGCAACTCTCAACTTACTCAACTCATTTTTTACCCACAAACAATGCCTTTAGTGGATTCAATTCAATTTGATCCCACATGGGACAATTTAAAGGATGCAATGCGAGGTACAAATAATCATTTAAAAAAACAACACATAAAAAATCACATATTGCATAACAGAAAGTGACAGGACAGGACAGATTACAGTTATGTCGTCTGATGCTCCTAACTATGCCTGACTACGTTATCCATCAATCTTCATCTCTGTGTCAGTCAGATGGCAGATCTCCAGTCAAAATATTGTCCGTTTCTCAAAGACTTTTCGCATATATGTTTTTCCCTACAGGGTAATAATGCACTGGATGGTACAGATGGTTTAAAGGCCCTACAATCACTAAGACATCACATGCCCCACTGCAAGACCTGATTCAGACATTACACTTCTATCTATTCAGTGTCTATTGCCTCTTTAATAAGTGTACTGTAAGGTACTGTAAGGTTCCAGTGAAAGAACATGAGATGCGTCGAGGGAAAGGGAGCGCTCACACACTAACACACACATATGTTTACAATTTCTCTGCTGAATAACAACATTGAACTGGGTAGAAAAGCGTCAATCTGTTAATTCAGACTAAAGTCACAGTTATGTAAGGAGCTGCCCTCTTTTCTCACTTAGAAGCATTATCTACCACAGTCACAAGGAAATGGGTGGATTCGATACAAGGAAAATCTTGATTTTCTGCAGGAATTTCTCTCCACTTCTTTCATTGTGATCAGGATCAGAGTTTCAGGATATTGTGGCCAATGAATTCTATGCACAGCTAAATGTAGGGTAACACTTTATGTGAATAGTCCGCGTACAGAATCTACAGAGTATTCAACTGTTTTGTTTTGTCTGTAGATCTTTAACAGATTATCTATAGAGTATGCAGTGACTTTCAACTGAGGGGTGAATGGGAGAATTGGTTTCGGATGCATGTTCTGGGCTAAAAATAAACCAATGTCCAGTCCACTGTACAGTATAAGTTTGGATTCGGCGATCCATTTATTCACAGTTCGGCATGCACATGCTCACCACAGCACAGGTAGATAGCAGCATTGTCCATATTCAATCACAATGATGTTTCCATTCAGGAAATTCAAACTCAAACGCGGCCACACTGCCACGGTCAAAACCAAACAGTTGAATTGTTGAATCTCAACTAATAAGTTGTTGAAATGTTAAAAAAACCTCTGTAGAATCTCTGTAGACGGACTATCCAAGTGTTACCAAATGTAGAAATTCAAAAACCCTTTATTGAATGTTTATAATCTTGACAAAAGTATTTTTAAAGCATTTTGTTTAATCTGGGATCCACGCAATGTACTCTTCCATATAAATGTGTCTTTCAAACTGAAAAGACACCCTAGTTTGTTTGTGTACTCCAGGGTGTCACGGGAAAATATATGGTCAACATTTCATATCATATTTAGTATTGTAATTGTATTGTATTGTATTGTATTTATTAAGGACTGCACAACAAAGTCGGCAGAATTTGCTTTCGGTACAGCATATTGCAGCACATAGCTACTGTGTCAGCAATATAATATAATACATATAATAATATATTTTACTTGGCCCTGATATAGCAAGAAATGGAGAACAAGGTCAGGGAACAAAATGGGACGTCTTAGTGACTGGGACCAGGGTGCTATTCCAACAGCGTGTACGTAGGTCTAGGTAGAGTTACTGAAACTGATACCAGCTCCAACAGTAGAGACCACACACAGTCGGTAAAAGTCAGTTAGCTAGTCAGATACATGTTTAATAATGTCAGTAACACAAAATCAGTAAGCATAAGAAAGTGCAAAACATATAAATGTGCAAAAGAGTAATTCAAACGCATATAGCAGCATAAAACGATGACATAAAATAAGTGATCCGAGTAAGTGAATAAGTGATCAGAGAAAAGAAAATATATAATCTGCTTGACAACAATGCAAAACTTCAAGGCAAGTCTGGTACCAGTGCTGGGACCACTGTCATCAATCAACCAAACACCATTTAACATCAAGAGGGTATCACAACATATGTAGAACACCTTAGACTATACAGACATCAATATACATGAAGTTGCTGCACCTTTCAGGTAGGGTGAAGCTGATGCAAGTCACTCTGCCATTCAAATTGAGTATGTTACACCTAAAAATGCTAAAAGATCAGAACAATTTACAAACCTAACAGCACTGTGTTTAGCACTGTGAGATTATAGCTACTATAGCTTAGCATGGGGGGAGATGCACAGAATGGAGAGAAGGACAAAGCAGAGATAAGGATGAGTAAATGAAGATGAGACAGAGAAATATAGAGACAAAGTAGTGACAGAAAGAAAGACAGAGAGAGAGAGAGAGAGAGTGGGGGAAAGAGTTCTACCTACTGCCGGCTGTATGTGAAGAGAGAGATCAGGTCTGGTCTGCCTGTCCTGTCCTGTCCTACACTCTGACTTACACTGAGCGCTCCCAGAGAGAGAGAGAGCAAAGATAGAGAGAGAGGGAGAGAGAGAGGAGCGCTTTATGAAAGAAAACACTCCCAGTTAGAGATAAAGAAAAAAAGAGAGAGAGAGAAATCCCTCCCAGTGGCAGTGAGAGAGTGCTGTGAGTGCATGTATGTGTGGGAATAGATTGAGAGATCATGGTGTGAGTGTGTGTACGCGTGTAAGAAAATGGAGTGTGTGTGTGTGTGTGAGAGAGAGAGAGAGAGAGAGAGAGAGAGAGAGTTCTCAGGAGCAGCGTTCCTCAGTGGCACAGCTGAGCTCTGACTTATCTGTGTGTTGTTGTTTTTTTGAAAGATTATTCTTATGGCTTTTCTGCTTTTAGGACATTATGCTGTGTGGCCGGAAACATGAGGTGGATAGATCACATGACATGACAAAGATCAGAAATCAGATTTGAATTGTGTGTGACATGCATACATGTGCATAGCATACGGCATGCACCTGTGTATCTGTGTGCATGTGTGAACGTTGGTGTATGTGCATCTGTGCATGTGTGTGAGTGATATGTCTCTCAAATTGTGTATGTGCATGTTGTCTGTGTGTGTGTGTAAGAATATGCCCCCTGTCTCCTCTCTCTATCAATTAATGTACTACATTAAACCAAGGAAATGTGACTCCACCACTTGCTCTCTCACTGGCCTTTATTACTACAGTACTACCCTAGGTCAGAAAGGTGAGAGGTTAGGGGCAGAGAGAGAGGACAGGCAGAAGAAGAAAATAATAATATAGGTAGAGAAAAGTATAAGAAGAGAGAATAAAGAGACATACAAGGAAAGAGAGAGAGAATAAAGGGACAGAGAGTGAAATAGAATGATAGGTTAAGAGGACAAACTTGACTAGAGCTCACTGGGATCACATATTTGTCCTCCTCTTTCCCCTTTCTCTACTGTATATCCTATCTTTTTCCTTCTCGATATTCTTTCTCTTTCTCTCTGTCCCTAACCTCTCACACTATGCTTCTGTCCTCTCCATCTCTCTCTCTCTGTATATGTCATACTAAATTAAACCCGACACCACCTGCTGTCTCGTTGGCCTTTCCTCGACATTAGATCCAACCTTTTACCCTGTCTTGCTCTCTTTCATCACTCTATCCTCCTTTACCTTTTCTATTTCTGTCTCTCTTCATCTCTACTCACCTGTATATCCTTGTTGAAATTGCACCCTCTCTTTCACTCACCCATGATACTGTCAGCTAACCTCTCTGTGTCTTTCTCTCCTTCTGTATTATTGACCTTTATTACTACGTTATCACTTCCTCTGTCAACAAAACAATCAATGCAATTGCCTCTTTGCTGTTGCATGGTCACTGCACTTGATCGGTCTATGTCACTTCAGTTTCCTCTCTCCATGGATCCTCCCATCCCTCCCTGCTTGTCCCCTTCTTTCATCCCTCCATCCATCATATTATCATCCTAATCCGATGACTGATTGGAAAAGGATATGTATCCCTGTATACTGTAGCATGCTAGTGCTGTGTGAGGGATTAGTGGACTCAGGCAAACATGCATAGCATCAAATCCTCCAAATCTCTGCGATAGAGAGATCTCTGCTGTATGATGTATTAAGTGCATTGTTAAGTGTATGTTATGTGGGCATGTGGGGGTCTGTTTTCATTGTCCATCTGTGTGTGTGTGTGTGTGTGTCACCTGTATGAGTGTCTCTCAGTGTGTGTGTGCGTGCGTGTGCGCGTGTGCGTGTATCCTGTATGTATCCACACAAGTGCACACAAACACAGAGGAAACACATTCATCAAGTGTGCACACATACACAAGATATACACATGTATGAAAACGCTGGAGGCTGCATTCACTTTTTTACATTTAACTTCTCTAAGTACAAGTGGTACATACTGTATGGTCAGGATCCATTATTTTTTATCTCTATCTATCTGACTTCTTTCACAGAAATACAGAGGGGAAGGCCAGAGGAGAGAGAAATGAAAGGATGAAAAAACAGCCCTTTAGCTGTTCCCCCGCTTCCTGAAACATCTGTCAGAGAGAACGAGAGGCAGAAAAAGACATTGAGAAGAGAGACAAATGACAGAAAATACAGAGAAGATGGAAAGAGAGAGGAATGGGGAAGAATGAAAGAGTGCACGTCTTGGAGGATGTGTGTGTGTGTGTTCTCACCCTGTCAAACGAAGGACAGCAGATTAATCAAATCATTTTAAAAATGCATGAAGATTATAGAAATGTCATGCTGACAAGATATTACCAGATAACTTATTCTCTTGACACATTAATGTCCTCTGAGTACTTTATGTATCAAACGGGGTGTGAAAAGTCCACAATATTGAAATGATCAGACAAACACTCTCCTGTGATGAGTATGTTGATGCTGCAACAGCAACACAGTGACAAACCTCCTGTCCCAGACAGAACTGAAGTGTTCAGCTTGAAAACTGCTAATGTGACAGAAATTAACACAATTAACGTATGAAGTGAATGTGTTGGTGACCTGAGTTCAGATCAGCTTCATACTGTAAAGAGTGATGAATCAACTTTTAAGTTGAAGAAGCTGTCACACCTCTCTTTGTTTTCAGTTTTTTTATTGTTGTGGTTTTTATATCAACTTTCTACACTGAATAAATCAACCAATCCACCACAGATCAATCCAGTCAAGCAGGTTTATTGGAAGCAAATAGCAGAAGTAGTAGAAAATAATTTCCAGTTATTCAAGTTAATGACCCCATGTGATGAAAAGAAAATACTGCTGGTAGAATATATTCAGAGGGTTCATAGGCTGGCTGAGTTTATGACAAGAATGG
>CABFOS010120262.1:0-10020 GCA_900660315.1 Diretmoides pauciradiatus
AAAATGTCCAGATTCTCTGATTTCAGCTTCTCAAATGTGAATATGTTGTGGTTTCTTTAGTCCTCTATGACAGTAAACTGAATATGTTGTGGTTTCTTTAGTCCTCTATGACCGTAAACTGAATATGTTGTGGTTTCTTTAGTTCTCTATGACAGTAAACTGAATATGTTGTGGTTTCTTTAGTCCTCTATGACAGTAAACTGAATATGTTGTGGTTTCTTTAGTCCTCTATGACAGTAAACTGAATATGTTGTGGTTTCTTTAGTTCTCTATGACAGTAAACTGAATATGTTGTGGTTTCTTTTGTTCTCTATGACAGTAAACTGAATATGTTGTGGTTTCTTTAGTTCTCTATGACAGTAAACTGAATATGTTGTGGTTTCTTTAGTCCTCTATGACAGTAAACTGAATATGTTGTGGTTTCTTTAGTCCTCTATGACAGTAAACTGAATATCTTTGGGTTGTGGACAAAACAAGACATTTGAGGACGTCACCTTGGACTTTGGGAAATACTGACAAAACATTTTTCACCATTTTCTGACATTTTATGGAGCAAACAACTAATCGATGAATCGAGAAAATGATCGACAGATGAATCGATAGTGAAAATAATCGCTAGTTGCAGCCCCGGTTTCATTTATCTAAAACCTCAACGGTAAACTAAAATAGCAGTGAGATGCAACTGGAAGAACCAGATACCAGATGTTGATCCCAGTCGAACACACCGTCACAGTCATATCACTTCGACGTAATGCTGATCGACTAGAAGTGTCGCCGTTGACGGATGAGGCCTCGTCTGTGTAGGACGTGATAACAGCGAGCAGGCGAGAGAGGCTGTCCCCACACACATCACGCATATGCAAAGTGTTCATACTGTAGGAGTCGATCCTAAACGTCTCTCGCTCTTTCTCAACTCTCCCCTCCAACACTACGTCTGTTTCCTCATGTTTCCTTCAATCTCTCTCTCAGCTCGACGGTCACTCGAGGGTTAACGGGGCGACGGCATCCATCACGCCACACCACTCAATCAGTCAATGGACCAATCTGCGCTGTCGAGATAAGCCATTTATTGTAATATATCTACGGCTTAACAAAGCCATTATGACCCGACCAGTCATAACTAATGTTTGTAGGCCGCCGGTCGTCGTGATTCACAGCCAACCGCCGTGATTCAGCGGATTCGGCGGTCACCTGGGGAAAACAGTAACCAGGCAACAAGGTTTGGATGGATAAAGGGTCTGTGAAGTTACTTAGATCGCTCCCTCTGCTAATTATTCCGTTCCGTCAACATCCCCGTGAAGTAGCCTCTCCTCGACCATTAACCGTCTAGTGGTGCTCTAACAACTTGGCGGCGAAGCGTAAACTGGTTTCAACCCAAGAGCCGCGTTTTCCTACAGGGTTATGCAAATCGCCGAGTTTGAGGACGGGAAACGTGAGATGAAAGTGCCGAGGTGGAAAGAAGAGAGGAGGTCGAGTTCTCGCTCTTATCGGCGGCGGATTAGAGAAGCGTTTAAGAGTCCAACTTTCCTTTTTATTTTTACATTTTTACGAACCAAACTCTGATAATGAGGCAAAGAATAAAGGTCAACTTGAATATTTTTGTGCTGGCAAAGTACCACAGGAAGTGGATCACACTCACTGGTTCTTCTTCTTCTTGTGTTTTATCAGGTGATAACATGGTTGAGGTTAGGAGGTCGTGGTTGTGGCAGTAGATCTGAGCAGATCTTCAGATTAGCCAGCAGCTCGGGAAGCGGGGGATCGGACGTGACCTTCCGCAATATGTTCCTTCCAACACGCCTGGGGACGAGCGTGTTCTATACGCTGCTCGCCATATTCAGGAGTAAAATAGAGAAACCAGAAGATGACTATTTCCATTCTGCTCGCCGGATTCTGCTGACTTCATGATTCGAGCACGCGGGAAGAACTGCCGGGGTGCAACACACGCTTTGTTTTGCATGGAAGTGACAGGATAATACACGGTGAATACATGCAGGGTGGTTAAAGTAGGTCGATGTTAACCTGGTTGTGATTAGGTCGTCTGTCAGGTGAGAAACGTCTAGAACCACCTCAGCTATATGCGAAAACTCTACTAGGGTTTGGGACAAAATCTGTGTTTGCAGAAACACGGTGACGATATAAAGACTCAAAAAGATGAAAGACCGTCGGAAAAAGGAGGTTTGTACTCTGTATTTGGACCAATCGCCTATAAGGGGAGCTCTCAAAAACACAAAGAACTCAGATCACCATCCTTTTGTTCTTTTCTTGTCCTGAACGCGTCTTTTTGGTCAAAAAGTTCCATGTCTTTTTGAGTATCAGTCTAGTTAAGAGTCAAAACACTGATTTATCACTGTAAGGTTAAAAAAAAAATTAGACTATGCAGCCTGAACACGTCTTGTATTATGCAAAGGACGAGAACGACTGTTGACTATCGCACATGTGATGAAATACATTCAAGTGCGCCTAGGAAATTTGGGCATTTGGCGATGTCATGGTGTGTTGAATCTACCATTTAGACTAGGAAATTTTAGTGTTTGACAGAGGGTAACACCATTGGTCAGCTTTCGCAGTGATACATTGTGATGCATTCAAGTGGGCCTAGAGAATTTGGGAACGATTTCTGCCGTAATACATCGCAATGCATTCAAGTGTGCCTAGGAAATTCGGGAACAACTTCCGCCGTAATACATCACGATGCATTCAAGTGCGTCTAGGAAATTCGGGAACGACTTCCACCGTAATACATTGTGATGCATTCAAGTGCGCCTAGGAACAGAAAACAGCTCTCCATGTGTTAACAGGCCTGAGGGAGACTGCACACGGTCCAGCCACATACTAGGTTGCCTGAACACATCTTGAATTATTCACAGGAACGAGAGAGAGAGGATTCGTATTAATCATTCGTATAAAACCAAAGAGCATCGTCCTGTAAATCCAGAAAAAGGAAATGACAGAAAGAGAAACAGAGAAAGAGAAAGTGAGATATCGGCCATTTGGGCTCTGGCTGAGGTGACTGCAAACCGGAGGGAATAACTAGAGCGAAATTAGATTAGAATTCCATTGTGAGTTTTGGTGGAAACGAAGGGGTTTGACTGATAGTGTATCTCTAATGCCCGCTGATAATTCCAGCCTCGTCTGGGGAAGAGAGAAAGAGAGAGCAGGAAGAGAGAGAGAGAGAGAGAGAGGGATAAAGACAGAGTGAGAGAAAAGGGAAATGGAACTGTGAGCTGTCTAATTTCTGGGTCAGGCGTCACCGTCCAGCTCTCTCTCTCTCTCTCATATGGGGACTTGGGGGTGACGGATGTTCGCCCATTTCCATATCGGCTGTTGGAAGTTTCGGCAGCATTTGATAAATCATAATCTAAGTCAAATTAGGATCCATTATCGTCAGGAGGCAGGTCTGTCCCTCGTCCCTCTGCTTCGGTGCTGGATTGCAGGAAAATGAGACTAGAGGCATCTTCTGACAGGAGGCAATTTTGAGCAAGAAAGAGAGAGTATGTGATGTATGGTTGCCATGGTAACGGGTACTGGGCGTCCTACATGCCGCTCAGACAGAGGCTGGAATTTGGCAAACCCACGATAATAACACAAGCCCGTTCTCCTGTGGACTTTAAGGATCATTTCGGTTTATTTCAACCTGGACTTTATTTTCCCATGGTTGTGTGTCTACGTGACCGGTGGGAAAAATATTTTTTGAAATTGATCCAGTATTGAGTGAGCACTGATTTAGCGATAAGCGGCTAATGCGGCTATAAGGTTGTTGCTGAAGATGAAAGTGAATAGTCCTCTAAAAGCGTTTTTTTTTGTTGCCATTGACAGGCTCTGATTGTTGTTCTAAGTGTCTGACAGGATCCCGAAATATATTTTATATCCCAGAAATAAAACGTTCTTCTTTTGTGAGGAGACCTCTTGTTGCAGCTAGACCTATCTTGGACAGGGAAACGCTTGTTGTGGCTAGTTGTGTTCCAAGTGGATGCTAACACAATAACAACAGACCAGATCAAACGAAAGGTAAAGGAAAACGTTTTATTTCTCTGTCAGGATCCTGTCAGACACTTAGAACAACAATCAGAGCCTGTTAGTGGTAAAAAAAAAAACGCTTTTAGAGGACTACGCACTTGCCCCGAAGCTTTGTGTTTTAGACGGACTCGCTAAGCTAAGTGCTAACCGCTAGCAGCTACGGACTCGCTCAATACCGGACTAATTTCAAAAATTCTTGTTCCCACGAGTTAGTTAGACACAGGGTTATACGAAAATAGGATCCAGGTTGAAAAATACTGATGTTATACTTTAAAGGGTAACTTCGGGATCCTGTCAGACACTTGATGGGGCACAATTGCTAACAGCTAGCTCAATACTGGACTCATTTTAAAAATTGTTGTCCATATTAGTCACTTAGAGACACGATTATGGGAAAATAGGGTTGAAAAGTCCCGAAGTTACCCTTTAAACAGCCACACAGCTGAACTATTTTCTGAGCACCTGTCACTGAATCCGACATGTTTTTATCCGGAAGATGCTTCCAGTCAGACTCGCATGTTTACAGCCACCGGGAAAACTCCCTGTATAAGTGATGTCTCAGAACCTCAGAGCGGAGCCACGTGCCAACAAAGACTTGCCAAAAAATGTTTGCAGTCCCAAAAAGCCCTGCAGGAGTAGAACAATATGGACGCCAGATCGCCGCCTAAGCTGCATAACTGGATTTGTTAGATGGTTTATCTGAAACAGGCAACGGGTGTTAAACCTAAAGCCAGGATTCACTTTAATCGATCTTGGATGTTTTTTTCGTTTACGTTTCAGGCATTTAGTTGAGGTTCCTTTCCAGAGGGAAATAATGCAGAATGAATTTAAATTCCTAGATTTCATTATGTTACTAACCGCTCTGATATTAGATGCAACAAACATTGACTCTGTGACTAACATAAACACGAATGCCAGAGAAATGCTATTAAAGGGTAACTTCAGGATTTTTCAACCTGGACCCTATTTTCCCATTACCTTGTGTCTACGTGACTGATGGGAACAAGAATTTTTGGTCCAGTATTGAGCGATCGGTTAGCCGCTAAACCGGCTGCTATTTAACCCTTCTGGGCAAGTGCACCCCCTAAATGTACGTCCTCTAAAAGCTCTGATTGTTGTTCTAAGTGTCTGACAGGATCCTGACAGGGAAATAAAATGCTTTTCTTTACCTTTCACTTGATCCGGTCTGTTGGTATTGTCTAAACAAGTCTCGCTCAAGGAGAAGTCTGGCTCTGAAATTTCATGAGGAGTGAGACCTCTTGTTGCAGCTAGAGACTTGTGGGAAGACGACGCCATTGGAGAGACGACTGCCGGCAACAGTTTGTTGGGTTGGAGAACAGAAAGCAGCTTAGTCTTATCTAAATCTATCTATGCAACAATTTGTGCAGCTTTAATGTTGGATGTGGACACGCTGTTGTTGTGGCTAGTTGTGCTACAAATGGATGCGAACACAACAACAACAGACCGGATCAAGCGAAAGGTAAAGAAAAACGTTTTATTTCTCTGTAGGGATCCTGTCAGACACTTAGAACAACAATCAGAGCTTTTAGAGGACGTACATTTAGGTTGTGAACTTACCCCGAAGGGTTAAATTGCAGCCGGAATTAGCGGCTAACCGCTCGCTCAATACTGGACCAATTTCAAAAATTCTTGTCACGTAGACACAAGGTAATGGGAAAATAGGCTCCAGGTGGAAAAATCCCGAAGTTACCCTTTAATGAATACACAGTTGAACGTATGTATGTCCACTAGAAGTTGTGGTGGGTACAGAAATAACAGCAGGGGAGAAAAAGGAAGAAAATATTCTCTCGCTTCTAATTCCTCCTCATTTTCTACTCTCCAAGTGTTGATTGGAACCACATATACCATTTAAACACCAACACTGACATCTGAAGGAAAGTTTCCTCGTAGTACAAGGTCAAAGCAGGAAACTAGTCGACGGAACATCGGTACCAATTATGCAGATTCTCCTCCTGCATTTATCTTGCAGCCGTTCTGTATTAATATATACGCTGCAGAAGTCACACGTTCATCCGTTATTCATCCTGCATAAATTCCGGAGGTGATGCATTCTTGAATATACAGTAGAACCAAAGTAGTATACTTTAACAAAATACTCTGATATGTACTCTCATCGCTTCTACCTTCCAACGGCGGGAGAGAGAGCACAACGTTCCCAGACAATTCCTCTTGAATCATGTATTAAAAAGTGGGAATTCAACATCGGCTCCATCTGCAACGCACCAGATTCATGAAATATTCAACATCGCTTTTGGAAGCAAGAGACAAAAACAGTTTCCAGACCTGCAACAAATGTGATTTTGGGTAAAAATGAAAGGTAAAAACCCTCCGAATGGGATTTGTTCTCTGCGAGCGCCGGGAGCTCCCGTTCTCTGTAAAAACACTGAACACGTTGCAAATATACACCTTTCTTGTTTGATTCAATTTCAAAGGGACTAAGCAGACATTTCTCTTTGATCATTCAGGGACATTCACTGTCGCCGCGTCGCATTGAATCACATTACTGACAAAACACTCGGAGGCCGAAGCGGCTTTGTGAGAGACACTGAACATGGACGAGCTTGTCAAAGTCATTAAAGCTCTCATCCACTCACAAACACCCACTGACCTAAATGGAAGAGTTTTGTTCCAAAACAAAACAGACACGACCAGGACTACACCGACTATAATAAAGTAACAGCTGAAATGAAAGTGTAACACAGTTTGGATTCATTAAATTTGAAAACCGTCCAAAATTGAACAATAGAAATATAGAAATATCAATGTTCTTGAAACTATTGAATTTCAAGTTACCGTTATATTTGGCTGGACCATGACGAGCGCGGCTAGGAATTTTGGGCATGACTTTTGCCATAATACATTGTGATGCATTCAAGTGCCCCTAAGGAATTTGGGCACAACTTTCCCCGTAATACATTGGGATGCATTCGAGTGCGCCTAGGAAATTTGGGCACAATTTTCACCATAACCCATTGCGATGCGCACACGGTCCAGCCACACACTAGGTTTTGACCTAGTCTTGACTTCTGATGCTCGTTCATGAACGTGGCATTCATGGTCTCAGAAGGTCAGTAATCTCGCTAACTAGCTCACCTAGAAAACCGCGGTTCTCTGGCTCTTTGGTTTCTATGGCTCTTTGGTTCTGTGGCTCCGCCTACTGAGGTTCAACTCCATCAACGAGATCATTTCTACCTCCGAGTGTTGTGTTTGTAGAACTAAACTCCCAGTAAACCAGATGTCGGAGCGTAGTAAAACCCTGGCATCTGTTCTAACCCGACGGCTCTCTGGAGGACCGTCGTCAAATGAAAGGAAATCCTGGGTACCCTTCCCCCCATCCCCGTCTGCGGAACCCGGAGAACCAGCTGCAGAACCACCAGACACACAAAGACCTTCCTGCTTCTCCTCCAGACAAACGTTTCAAAGAAGGACCACCGTGAAATACCCATCACATCAGCAGGGCGCAGACGCTTCCTCCTTCTCCTACCCCCTTTCCTCCATCACTCTACTCTACCCCCCCTCCACCTCTTCCTGGCTTTCAACTCGGGGCGGCCGGTTCTCCCAGCTGCCCTGACCCCTTGGTGAAACGTGGATCTGTGGGTATCGGTGAGTCAGGAGGAGATGACGTCTACGTCTAATTCCAAAATGTGATATATCCATTAGGGGTGTGAATCACCTGAGACTTCACGATACGATATTATCACGATACTTGGGCCACGATGCGATATCACGATTACGGGGAGTTTTGCGACACATTAAATATCGTGATTAAATTTGTTGCGATATATCACAATTAGTAAAATGACAGTGAATATATTGAAGTCGTACCTCTACAAGTGCCAACATGACGCCTCAAAATAAGAAGCAAAAAGTGAATTCAATTTGATTTGATTTAATTTGAAAAAAAGTTGAAACCATAGAAAATGATTGTGGGAATAAAAACAAAGAATATTCTAGGTTTGGAATGAAAGTTGTCATCTAAAGACCTTTTCTTTCTGACTAGAGATCAGATCTTCTCCTGGCAGATTGAGTATCAGCTACTACAGTTTTGGACAGTTCACAGCTTTCAGGAGTGACATCATCGTGACTTGACCCCCGCCCCCCTGGTCGCTTCTTCAGAGCGAAGTGAGAATTCGCCATACGGTTGCCAAATTTCCCTCCTCCGCCGGGTGACCTGAGCGCGGAAAACCGAACGGATCTAATTTCATAGAAAACATTAGGGCATCAAAGGAGAAAAAGCTCAGAAAAGAGCAGAAAGATCAAAAGAGACAGAAACCGTCCAGTGGATGTAGAGCGTAACACGGTGCAGTAAACGGCACTGTGCACCGTCCTCCTGAGGGCAGGTGGTGCTACAGTAAATATCCCTGGAGTGGTTGAGTTGAAGACCGTAGCAAACCCCCTGAGGCGCACGTGCACACGCACACACACCATCTCGTCCCAGCTACTGTCTGCTGTCTGGTGAGGCAGACGAAGCCTCCTGACCTCTGTCAAAACATCTCCACACTAGGTAGCAGTAGATACAGCTGTTCTGTGTGTGTGTGTGTGCGTGTCCTGTATGTGTGTGTCTGACTTAAGTCACTTTCTGGGACACACACTAGACTTAAAAACCAGTTGATTGGGGACGACTTGTGCAATTGGAGACAAAAGCCGTGACACCAACTGTTAAAATCCTGATTTTTGGGCCCGTGGTTAAAGAGTTACTTTGGTAATTTTCAACCTGGATCCTATTTTCTCATGGCCGTGTGTCTAACTGACTCGTGGGAACAAGAATTTTTGAAATTGGTCAGGTATAGACCAAGTCTGTAGGTGCTGGCGGTTAGCGGTTAGCTTAGTGAGTCAATCTGAAACGCGAGGCATCGGGGCAAGTGAATAGTCCTCTAAAAGCTTTTAGAGCAAAGATTTCTAACTTCCGATCTGTCACAGCGCAGTTGTTTTAACACTCGACACCTACAGGATTTTGGCAGCAATGCACTTTTACATCGCTCCAGCTACAAAATGAAGAGAGGAGACAGGAAGAGGAGGAAGGAGAGGAGGAAGGAGAGGAGGCAGGAAGAGGAGGAAGGAGAGGAAGCAGGAAGAGGAGGACGGAGAAGAGGCAGGAAGAGGAGGAAGGAGAGGAGGCGGGAAGAGGAGGAAGGAGAGGAGGCAGGAAGAGGAGGACGGAGAGGAGGCAGGAAGAGGAGGACGGAGAGGAGGCAGGAAGAGGAGGAAGGAGAGGAGGAAGGACATCTCCCTGATTATGAATACATCATTTTGAATATTCTCATTTAGCAGAGGGGGAGGGAGAGGTGAGGAGAGATAGCGAGGAGTCAGGGGAGGTTGAGAGGAGGACTGTTGGAGAGGGAGGAGGTATTTATAGAGTGGGAAAGGAGAGATAAGAGTAAATGAATGCATGAAAGACGGGGCGGGGGTCCGGCGGGGCGTTCAGGAACCACTTCAGAGAGGAGACAGATGGACTGGAGGTCGGTGGAGAGACGGGTGGACGGTGGACGGGAGGGGAGGCGATGTCATGGAGGTGGGGGAGGAGGAGGAGGGGAACGACGGAGGGAAAGTGGAAGGAGGATGTGGTAAAAAAGTAATGGAGAAAGAGCGAGAAGAAGAAAGACGAAGACATTCATTGGATTTTTGATTCTTTTTGGTCCGATCTGTTTGTTAATCAATACTACGATATTCGCTGTAATACATTGTGATGCATTCAAGTGCCCCTAGGAAATTTGGTCACGACTTTCGTTGTAATACATCGAGATGCATTCAAGTGCGCCTAGGGTAATTCGGGCACGACTTACGCCGTAATACATTGAGATGCATTCAAGTGCCCCTAGGGAATTTGGGCATGGCTTTCCCTGTAATTGAGATGCATTCAAGGACAGACTTCAAAGAGGAGACAGATGGACTGGAGGTCGGTGGAGAGACGGGTGTACGGTGTACGGGAGGGTCGGCGATGTCACAGAGGTGGAGGAGGTGAATAAGGGAGAAACTGGGGAA
>CABFOS010120263.1:9637-25382 GCA_900660315.1 Diretmoides pauciradiatus
CGTTAACTACTCTGGTGACCCGGGTGTGTGTGTGTGTGTGTGTGTGTGTGTGTGCGTGTGTGTGTGCGCGCGTGTGTGTGTGTGTGTGTGTGTGTGTGTGATTGAGCGAGAGATAGAGAGAGAACGGGAGAGTGAGAAGTGCTGGTACATGGTGGAGTTGTTTCTGTGCTCTCACTCCCATACTCAACCATGACAATGTCAGAAGGGCCATGATCCAGGCAGAGGGAATATGCTGAATTTATAGATTTGTCTTCTAAACCCTCTCTGAAAGGTGCAGAGAGTGTTATGCATCTTCATTTAAGCTCTAACAACCAATGCAGTAATATATCCTGGTGCTAAAAGCCACTCCACACCCCACTAATCTACCATGAGGGGCCCAGGATCCTCATATTGCCAAGTCATCATTGCTGTCTCTTAGCTAGCACATCGATTCATTCCTGATTCTAAGGAACCACATATATCCATTCAAATGGTCAACTAAAATAACCAGCATTACACAATCTGATTTATGATACATTCCCAAATGTGTAGATTTTAAAAGATTAATCAAATAGGTTTTATCTGTCATTTTGCAATACAAACAAAATGAAGAGAATAATAATTACTGTCCAAATCTTTAAAACATGTCGCTTGAATTACAGTGCAACAATATCTTTGGGGGTGCTCAGGTAGGTATTCCAATGTGTGTTTAATATAGGTCCTTTTGAATATTAACCCAAACCAATGCAGGACTTTACATGAGCACCATGATAACTCCAATATTGTAATTCTGTAAAAGAGTCCTCCAAGTGAAGGAAATTCTTTCCTACTTGTTTTGGCTTCTTTAGTTGTATCATGGTGTGCTTCATGACTGCATTGTTTTAGTAGTGCAATCTTCTTGAAAATGATTTCCCTGTATTGAAAAAAGGTTGTTAGACATAAATCTGTGATTAACTCAAGATTGAAGTGATTAAAGTTTGAAATTAACTGCATGTGGATGTGTGTATTTGCACGCTTTGTAACTTTAATGTGTGTGTTAGGGCACATTTTTGTGACAGGTGAAGGGGTAATTTAGGTGGGTGCAAGAAAATTTCCTCCCAGATTTTCCCTGTTTGGTAAAATTGTGTCTCATCATGACATTGTTTGCACCAAAATGGGAGTGGGCACTAGAGGGAAGTGTCCATAGAAATCAGGGGGCATAGTGCAATTTTGGTATCAAAAATTATGCTATTTTTGCGGCTTTAGTTGGCGATGATGTCATCACATAGACCTCTATAAAATCACATTAACCCTTTTATGCATGTTGTTTGCCTATTTCACTTTGATGTAAAAATTTCACCAGTAGCCACATTTACCTATGGATCAAAAATGTGATTATAATCCAAGTAAGGCAGAGCCCCTGTAAACACCATACTCTGATTATATTAACTCTGGCCATAATCACAGTAACCTATGTGGATTTTAATTGTGATAATAGACACCAGTTAGGACATGTACTATACCTCATCTACATTTCTTGAATTGTGGTCAATTTGCCAATTATGATACATGTTATGTGTTGGATGTATGAGGGCCATCCCTTTTGCTTGACAAAATCCCTATAGCCATTCAAAGGCGGCAGGTATGTGCATTCCATCTGCAGCTTTGCCGCGCAATTACTCATGCCACATCCATGTAGGTACCTTGCTGATAATTTATTCCTCCTAATCCAATCCCTTTTACAACTGTGCTGCAGGTGTGCCATCCCTGTACCAGCAACTCTGGTCAAAATTACCAAAAGTCTGTTGGTCACACAGTGCACATTGATCATGAACATAGGGTCTTTAAATTGTTGAATATGAACATACTATTTTTTTTTTCTAATAACATACAGTAATTTATCTATTTCATGCTCAAACCTAATGTAAAAAACAGGATTATTCTTTTTAGTGATTGCAGTGTGCAATAATAACAAATCTAACTTACTAGACGTGGATAATTATTGATATTTAAGGAAAAAATGTAACATGAACAGATTGTAATTTGAGTTTTTTTGTTTGTAATTTCAACAGGAAGACCTTGTACTCAGGTACAAGTGCTAACACCTGAACGATCTGCTCGACTCATCAAGGAGATCCTGTCGATAGCCTGGCCAACTACAGACTTCATAGTCCAGTGGGACCCTGAGAACAGAGAGAAGAAGCATCCTGCATTGTCTTGGCTAAAGATGGTTTGGAAGCATCTGTACATTAATTTTGCTGAAGACCTAAGTACCTTTGAAGACATGCCTTTGATCCCCCTTGTGCCACTTGAGGAAAGCAAGGACAAAGTTGAGCTCCTACGTCTCAAAACTCCATCCCCCATTATTCTTGTAGATGAGGAAGAGGCTCCACTTTCTGAAAGCCTTCTTGAAATCATGAATAAGCTTGGAGCAGTAGTGTTAAAGAAGCTGGATTCATGTTTGCAGCACCCTCTTCTGAAGAACTATATCCACTCATCCTCTCCAAGTATGCTGCTGCAAATTATGGATAGATTGTCAACACAGCGATTAGCCAGCCAAGTTTCTTCTTTCTCCGTCAAGGAGAAGATGGCACTCAGAGACTTTCTCGCAGGGCTGTCCGATGTCACAGAAAAGGAAAAGCGCATCCTGCTGGAGCTTACCATCTTTGAGAAAGTAGGGCCCTGCTCTGACAAGGGCACCCCAACATTTACTTCACTAAAAGAAGCCAGAGCTTTACATCACACCGCCAAGTATCCACCAGATGTTAAGTTATCCGTGAGTGTTGTGGGTTGCAGTGACGAGGCATCAATCCGCCTCATCAAGATGCTAAATGTAGAACAGATGAAAACAACAGAATGTTTAAAGCTCGTCATTCAGGATATTGAGAAGGGGTTCTACACAAAGGATGATATAACCAAAATCATGCTTTGGGCACTGAAGCATCTGTCATTCCTAAAGAATGAAAACTCATCGGTGATTGGATGGCTTTCCAAACTGAAATTCATTCATTTGCCTTCTGGAAAGTCTGTCACTGCAACAGACCTATTTGATCCTGAGCTGGAAATTCTACAGAGTCTATTCTACATGGAAGAGAAAACCAGGTTTCCCACAAGTACATTTACATTGTCCACTGATATTCTTCATTCACTCAGGCAACTGGGACTAAAAAATGAAGTACAGCTCAATGAAAAGGATGTACTCCAAGTGGCAAAGAAGATAGAGGAGTTACAAAGCAGCAAGGAACCTGAGTGGGACTCCATAGTGAAAAAGGCAAAAACACTTTTGCAGATACTTAACAGACAAACCAAGTTGGTTAAGTCCATTGATGCTCAGTCATCATTGCTAAAGCTGAAATGGGTACCAGTCTGCAAAGAAAGACCTCTAAATTACCCCAAATCTCTAGCCTGGATGGGAGACAACATCACCATCTGCTCTCTGTCTGAAATGTGTGATTTATCTCATGCAGTGCTTGTGGGATCTTCAGTAGCACTTGTTGAACGCACATCTGCAGGTATGAAGAAGGCACTAAAGCTATCTACAGAGCCACAGGTGGATCAAGTGTTACAGCACCTGAGATCAGTGAATGACTGGCATAAATCTCAAGCATTCACCACAGAGGATTGGTATCAGTTCCAACAAATCCTTTTTGAGATTTATGGCTTCATGCAAGCTCATCTTGAGGATGCAAGAGAAGCAATGAAGTCTCTGCCATTTGATTGGGTGTGGACAGGGAAAACATTTTCATCACCTGGCCAAACAGTCCTAAAGCCCATCCCTGACTTAGATTTGCAGCCTTACCTGTACTCCTTACCAAAGACCATTAGAAAGTTTCACAAACTTTTTAAGTTCTGTGGCTCAGTTGAAGAGGTTGTCCCAAGTCACATGTTTGAGGTCATCAACACTATCCGGCAAAGGTGCGAAGAAGAGATGACCAAAGAGGAAAGCAAACATGATCTCCTGCTTTTGATTAACATCCTGAGATGGTTGTACAACAGTGAGATACCTGTAGATATTAACATGCATGTGCCCATCCTTTCTTACAAGGATCCAACCAAATTGGCCATGAAGCCCATTCATGAATGCACCTACTGTGACATTAAAGTGGACGATTTGAATGACTTACTTGAAGATGCATCAGAACCCATTATATTAGTCCATGATGACATCCCCATGAAAACTGCAGAGTGGCTGAAAGTGCCATGTCTCAGCACAAGGCTGATCAATCCAGAGAACCTTGGTTTTGAGCAATCAGGTCAACGAGAACCTCTAACCGTGAGAATAAAGAACATTCTGGAGGAGTATCCATCTGTATCAGATATATTTAAAGAGCTTCTCCAAAATGCTGATGATGCAAATGCAACAGAGTGCAGTTTCCTGATTGACATGCGAAAGAACACTGACATTCGAGAGAACCTGCTTGACCCTGGTATGATAATTTGCCATGGCCCCTCCTTGTGGTCTTTCAACAACTCTGTGTTCTCAGATACAGATTTCCTGAACATCACAAGGTTAGGGGGCTCAATGAAGAGATGTGAAGCAGACAAGGTTGGCAAGTTTGGCTTGGGTTTCAACTCAGTCTATCACATCACCGATATCCCCATCATAATGAGCAGAGAGTTCATGATCATGTTTGATCCAAACATCAATCACATCAGCAAGCACATCAGAGACAGGTCTAATCCAGGCATCAAAATCAATTGGACCAAACAACAGAAAAGATTGAGAAAATTCCCCAACCAGTTCAAACCTTTCATTAATATCTTCAACTGCCAACTTCCTCTAGCCCAGGAATCCCCATACAAATACAATGGGACACTATTCAGACTCCCATTCAGAACAGAGCTGGAAGCCTCAGTGAGTGAAATCAGCAGCATTTACTATAGCACCACAGACATCTATTCCCTTGTTGATGAGTTCAGCATATGCGGCCACCGGCTCATTTTGTTCACTCAGCATGTTGGAACTATGGTCCTAAAATACCTGAAATATGAAGAGCCAAACCCAGCTGCTGCCCAAGATGTTGTCACCATAAACAAAAGTGTGTGGTCATCCAAAGCCTCATATGGACCTCTGAGCATCCTGAAATCTGCTGCAAAAGTTATGAAGAAGGTAGCAAGCACCAACAAGGTACCTGCTGATGTTCCCAAGTCTGGCTGCATCATTCGCATTGTAGTGGAGGAGTTTCACAATGTGTTCAAACGTATCGTCGATCTCCAGTCACCACTGTTCAGAGGGTCAGAGGAAGATCCTAACCAATACTTTGAAATGGCTGCTAAAGGTGTTCAAACTAGAAGACTCACAGATGAAATGCCTCAAAAGGCAGTCGAGGTCACCAACTGGCTCATTTGTTCATGTATGGACGTAACTGAAGCACTCAAGTTTTCCTTGGGTGACAGTGGAAAACGACTAGGACTAGTGCCTTGTGGAGGAGTCGCTGTTTTGCTTTCAGAGGAAGAGAATCGGAAATGGACAGTGAAGACAAATGCTAACCCAATAGGTGAAGTGTTTTGTTACTTACCCCTCAGAATCAAAACCGGCCTGCCAGTCCACATCAATGGCTGCTTTGCTGTGACTTCAAACCGCAAAGAGATCTGGAAGACAGACACTAAAGGACACTGGAATTCAGTATTCATGAGACATGTCATTGTTGAGACATATTTGGCAGCACTCAGTATGTTACGCTCAATGGCTGAAAGTGGAGAACTGCTTGACTACAGCTATTATGCAGCATGGCCTGATCCAAGTATGGTGCATGATGACTTCACATTGATCAGTCAGGGGGTCTACCAAGAAATAGCCAAAGGAGGTGACAGTGACCATGCAAAGGTTTTCTCAGATGGCAAAACCTGGGTGTCAATAAAATATGTCAGATTCCTTGATGACACCTTACTTTGCAGGCCAGACATTGGTCCTGCTGCTTTCAAGATATTCTTGAAATACCTTACAAAGAGTGGATCACAAAACCTCTGTGCTGTTGAGCTCCCTGACTGGGTGAAGGAGGGATTTGATGATGCTGGATGTAAAGGGAAGTTAATGGAAAACACTCTGACAGAGAAGCAGTTCTTCTCAGATGTATTCTTCCCTCATATTCAGGAAATCGACAGAGAGCTTCGAGACCCCTTGATGCATTATGTCTTAAATGAGAAATTGGAAGAATTTGCATCCATTCTCAAAGTTACTCCTTGCATCCCATGCTCAGGTCCCACTGAGCAACTGGTTTTACCTTCCAGGCTCATCCACCCAGAGGGAAGAGTTGCTAAACTTTACAACACTGATGATGGAAGATTTCCTGAAGGAGGTTCAAAGGACTACCTAAACCCTGTGTGTTTAGTGAAGCTAGTGCAGCTGGGCATGGTGAAAGATGATCTCTCATGGGAGGACCTGATCGAACGTGCTGAATCTGTGATTGATCTAAATGAAAATGATCATACAGCTGCATGCTTTCGCAGCAGTATACTGCTCAGTCTCATCGATGAGAAACTAAAGATGAGAGATCCAGGAGCAGCTGAGCTCTTCGAAAAGCTACAGGACATTCAGTTCCTTCCATTCCTAACAAGACCTGCAGGGTTTTCACTACCATGGCACGGGAATAACTTTTCCCCTACAACAATGTTCTCTGCTAGAGAGCTCTTCACAACTGAACATCAGGACACAGTATGTCTGATGAAGCCAATCCTGAATGAGAACTCCCCATCTTTCAAAGGCTGTGGTCCAATTGCATTAGCTGTGAAAGACTGTCTTGGACTGATAAGGAAGCCCACTGTTGGACTGGTCATCAGTCAACTCAAAGAGCTGTCTAAATCATTTGATGGTGTCACTCTGTATCAGGAAAACATAACGAATGCCTGTTACAAATATCTACACGAGGAGATGCTACAAGATGATAGTGTAAAGGAGCAAATAATGGAGGAACTAAAAGGTTTTAACTCCATTCTGGTGGAGAACACATATGTTAATCCCTGCAAAGTTGCATTCCACCTGAATTTTGATGCAGCTCCATATCTTTATCAGCTCCCCAACAAGTACAGAAACAGTTGCCGGGAGCTCTTTGAAAATGTTGGAGTACAGTCAAGTTTCACAGTTGATGCATTCTCAGCTGTCCTTGAAGCAGTGAGGCAAGAGTGTGGGCGAAGGGTACTCACTGAGGAGAACTTCCAGCTGTCTCGCAGAATCATTAGTGAAGGAATATGGAGCTTGATCCGAGATAAAAACCAAGAATACTGTCAAGTGAATTATGGAGAGATTCTTCTACCTGACTCCAATCTGACATTGCAACCATCAAAATCACTGTGCTACAATGACTGCCCTTGGATTAAA
Source organism: Diretmoides pauciradiatus (assembly GCA_900660315.1). Lineage (NCBI taxonomy): Eukaryota > Metazoa > Chordata > Actinopteri > Trachichthyiformes > Diretmidae > Diretmoides > Diretmoides pauciradiatus. Next base: position 16,914 of record CABFOS010120263.1, read on the forward strand.
GTCAGAGACTCCTCAGTGAAATACTGTCATGGGGATATTCCAAGAGAGGTTGCTGTGAAATTAGGGGCAGTCCCCAAACGCCACAAAGCCCTGGAGAGGTATGCCTCAAATATCTGCTTCACTACACTTGGGAGTGAGTTTGGACAGAAAGAAAAACTCACAAGCAGGATTAAAAGTATTCTCAATGCTTATCCATCAGAAAAGGAGATGCTAAAAGAGCTGCTTCAAAATGCAGATGATGCCAAAGCCACTGAAATCTACTTTGTGTTTGATCCAAGAACCCACCCCACAGACAGAATTTTTGATGATAAATGGGTTCCAATGCAAGGCCCCTCACTCTGTGTATACAACAACCAGCCTTTTACAGAGAGTGATATCAGAGGAATACAGAATCTCGGAAGAGGAACAAAAGAGGCCAATCCTGGCAAAACAGGTCAATACGGCATAGGATTCAACTCTGTCTATCACATCACTGATTGCCCCTCCTTCATCTCAAACAATGACATTCTCTGCATCTTTGATCCACATGCACAGTATGCACCTGGGGCCACATCTGTGAGTCCTGGAAGGATGTTCAGGGATTTGGACTCTGACTTCAGATCTCAATTTTCAGATGTACTCAATCTTTACTTAGGGGCTCATTTTAAGCTCCAACGCAGCACAATGTTCAGATTTCCCATTCGCTCTACAGAGATGGCAAAGACGTCAGAGATCAGTTCTGTCCCTGCATCAGACAGAATGGTACAAAACCTTCTGGATAAGCTAAAAAGCGATGGGGCAGAGCTTCTTATGTTCCTCAACCACATGGAGAAAATATCAATCTGTAAAATTGACAACACAACGGGAGAACTCAAAGTGCTGTATTCTGTCACTGCTAAAATAACAGATGGAGATCGTCTAAAACGCAAACAATTCCATGCCTCAGTCATTGACAGTGTGACCAAAAAGAAGCCGCTCACTGCTATCCCAGTCCAACAGATAACCTACACAATGGATATAGAGGACACTGATGGTAATTTGACTACATGGATGATCTGCAACCGATCTGGCTTCCCTAACATTGAAAATGTCTCAAAGGGTGTAATCTCAGCGCACAAAAATGAAGACATAACTCTATTTCCACGTGGAGGGGTAGCTGCATGTGTAAGCCACAACTACAAAAAAGCTCACAGAGCTTTCTGCTTTCTGCCCCTTTCTCTGGAGACTGGCTTACCCTTTCATGTCAACGGGCACTTTGCCCTTGATTCTGCTAGAAGAAACCTGTGGAGAGATGACAATGGAGTTGGGGTAAGGAGCGACTGGAATAACAATTTGATGACATCATTGATAGCTCCTGCATATGTAGAACTTCTGGTTCAGCTGAAGCGACGATACTTTCCGGGCCCTGATCCCACCATGACTGTACTACAAGGAACACCAATTCATGTTGTTAAAGATACTTTGCGGAAGTTTCTGTTCTTCTTCCCAGTCAACAGAATTGATATTCAGCCAGATTGGTACTGCCTGGTTAAAGCAGTGTACAACTGTATTCATGCTGATCTGAAGCGTCTCCTTCCAGTAGTCAGAGCACCACAAATTGACAATTCAGACTTGCACTCTGTTGTTTACATTTCATGGGTGAATACATCCACTGCAAACAAAGGCAGAGCCTTTTTTGACAATCTGCTACAAGATGAGCTCCAACACCTGAAAAACACAGAGTACAACATCATCACACGGAAATCTGTGTCTGAAAACATTTACAGGCTAAAGACCTTACTTCTGGATGTTGGTTTCAACCTGGTTCATGGCTGTGATGAGACTGCAAATCTTTACTTCTGTTTAGAAGATGCAGGGATTCCAGTGAGTTATGTGACACCAGAAGATGTCCGCACCTTTCTCCGCACTTTCTCATCACCAGACACGTCTTGCCAAGTTGGAAAACTCCCCTGTCGACTCCAACAGTCAAACTACAAGCTTTTCCACAGTTTGAAGCTGCTAGTTGATTACTGCTTCAAAGATGTAGAGCTGGATGAAGTCATAATCGAGGGTCTACCTCTGTTGATAACAATGGACAATATGCTTCAAGTGTTTGATTGCAAGAGACCAAAGTTCCTGACAACACACCATGAGTTGATTTCATCAAGGAAGGAAATGTTCATGAATACATTGTACATAAGGTATGGCGACATTCTGCTGAAAGCAGGTGTTGCAAAGACCTTTGACATCAGCAGCTTTGGTGACCTACTGTGCTCTGTGCTTCCACGAGAGTATCGAACAAGGATCCCTGTAAAGTGGAGAGACAGCTATGCAAGTGAAGCCTGGCTGAAGAGTGCATGGCACTTCATCAGCGAGAATATTGCTGTTAAGGAGGAGCAAGAAGATATCAGACCTTGTTTTGACATGGTGCTTGACATTCTGAAAGACTGGGCATTGCTACCTGGGATCAAATTCATGGCAAGAGAAAAGCTAATTGTGCCCGAGCATGATGTGCTGTTACCCCTGAGTTTGATCAATATAGCCATCTTCCCACATGGCCAAAATGACAAAGTCTTTCACACACTAATGAAAGGAGGGTGCATTCAGCTCGCTGTCAACAAAATCTGTGTTAAAGAGAATCCCATCATGCATTTTCTGGCACAGCACACAGCAAACATTGATAATCCATCAAGTATTCTAAAAGCACTAGAATACATGATTCAGACGTCAGCGTTTAAAGCAGCGAACATGACTGACAAAGACTTTGAGGCTCTTTTGCTGTATTTCAACTGCAACCTGGTTAACCTCACACAAGAGGATGCACAGAGCCTAAAACTCCTCCCATGTTATAGATCAGTTAATGGGAGATACATTAGCATCACAAACTACGGGTCATGCTATGTTCTGGCAAATAGCATTCCTACTGCAGACATGGACAAATGGGCTCACACAACATCCTTTGCCTTCCTTGCTGACAGTCCACAGTTGAAAGAACTGTACAGTTTCCTAGGATGCACACCAATTGATGACTTAGAAGTCTACCTGAAACATCTGCTGCCAAAGTTCGAAAGTCTTTCCTATGATGCAAAAATCGAACACATAGTCTATTTGAAGGAGAGACTTTTGTCGATGGAAGAATCATGTGGGATGAAGGATCAGCTCTATGAGAAATTGGAGGGACTGTCATTCATCTATGACTACACAAACAGACTCAAGCCAACCAAGGTGTTCTCTGACGAGACGGTGAAGGTGTTTGAAGTTATGCTACCTGCCAAGTCATTCGTACCCAATGACTTCTTCAGGAAAGTTGAGCAAGTGTCAAAGCCCAAGAATGTGACATTGTTTCAATCCTCATGGATAACTTTCCTACGAAAAATAGGTCTCAAACATGTAGTCTCACAGCAGCAAGTTCTTCAGTTTGCAAAAGAGGTCAGCATCAAAGCCCAAACAGAGAGCTGGACCAAAGAAAAAGCACAAACAATTGTGGATGTTCTCTTGAATCACATTTTCAACGAGAGGACTGATCTATTTGTTGGTGCTTTCCTCAAAGAGCTCTCAATGATACAATTCCTGTGTCCTGAGAGAGCCCCAAAAGAACTTATCCAGCTTCATTCACAGTACCAAGAGTTGGGTGGCACACTTCCTCTAATTCGTTTTAGTGGGTCTCAAGTAAATCCAAAATTCAAGCAAACAGATATCATTCACTTGCTGTGGACATCTTGCCCTATTCTACCCGAAAAAGCTACACCGTCTAGTATACGGGACCAGGAGGGGAGCACACTCACTGGACAGGAACAACTTGACCAAGTGCTGACCATGTTGAATGTCAACTTGGAACCACCCTTGGAGAAAGTCATAAGCAACTGCAAGAACATCTGCAACATATCCAATCCAGATGATGAAGTGGTGAAAACAAGGAACAAAGTTCTAAGGTCGACCTATGAGTTCCTCAATGCGGATAAAAGAGAATTTCATTACCAGCTTCGTGGGGTGGCTTTTGTCATGGTTGAAGATGGCTGGAAACTGCTGAAGCCTGAAGAAGTTGTAATTAACTTGGACAACGAATCTGACTACAAGCCCTACTTGTACAAATTACCACTAGAACTTGGTACTTTTCATCAGCTGTTTAAAATGCTCGGCACAGAAGATGTTGTATCAATAAAACAGTATGTTGAAGTGCTGTGCCGCATTTACAGGAATTCGGAGGGCAAACAGCTTGACCCAAATGAAATGAGAACTGTGAAAAGGGCTGTTTCAGGACTGTTCAAAAGCCTCCAAAATGATCCAGTGGAAATTCGCAAAGATCTCGAGAGTCTCAGAGATTTGATATTCTATCTGCCGAGCCATGACGGTAGATTAGCCAAATCGAATAGCTTAGTGTTTGATGATGCCCCACACTACAAAAGCAGAATTCAGGGCAATGTTGGTGTTCAGATGCTTGTGGACATGAGCCAGTGTTATCTGGGCAGAGATCATGCTTTCCATACAAAGCTGATTATGCTACTCCCACAGAAGCTAAGGCCAAGACTCCTGAGTAGCATCCTGGAAGAGCAACTAGATGAAGATTCTCCCAAAATGTGCCAGTTCGGAGCTCTTTGTTCACTTCAGGGCCGCCTTCAGCTGTTGCTTTCATCAGAGCAGTTCATCACCGGACTAATCAGAATAATGAAACATGAGAATGACAATGCTTTCCTTGTGAATGAGGAAAAAGCCATACGGCTCTGCAAAGCACTCTGTGAGGGACTGAAAGTGTCTTGTTTTGAGAAACTCCAGACAACCTTAAGAGTCAAAGGATGCAGTCCCATTCCACACAGCCGCAGTGAAACACTTGCCTTTCTCAAAAGGTATGGGACAGCTGTGATTCATCTCTATATCCAGCATTCAGACAGCAAAGACATTAATTTTCTTTTAGCATTGGCTATGACACTGAAGTCCGCTACAGACAATTTGATATCTGACACATCCTATCTAATTGCTATGTTGGGGTGTAATGACATCTACAGAATCACAGAAAAGCTGGACAACCTTGGTGTGAAATATGACTCAACAGAGCCCTCAAAACTTGAGCTGCCCCTCCCTGGAACTCCTATACCAGCTGAGATACATCACATACTCCTCATGGATCCCATGAATGTATTTTATCCCGGTGAATATGTGGGTTACCTTGTAGACTCCGAAGGTGGAGACATCTATGGATCCTACCAGCCGACCTACACATATGCCATTATTGTTCAAGAAGTGGAGAAAGAAGAGGAAGACAACCCAAGCTTCCTTGGGAAATGCTTTCAGATTGACATTGGTTACAGTGAGTACAAAATAGTCAGTTCCCTTGACTTGTACAAATTCTCCAGACAAGACGAAAATACTCATGTGCGAGACAGCAGTGCCCCATCAACTCCAACAAGCTCAGATGGCCGTTCCTCTGGTTCACGAGCGGCGCCTCCTCTCTTTGCTGGTAAGGAAAATCACAGACAACCTCCCCAAAAACAATCGCCCAAAAAAATCAAGCTCCACGCATTGCCTGAGATTCTGAAAGAAGTCACTGTAGTAATTGAGCAGGCTTGGAAGCTTCCTGAGACGGAAAGAAAGAAGATAATTCGCCGGTTGTATCTCAAGTGGCATCCAGACAAAAATGCAGAGAATCTGGACATTGCTACAGAGGTCTTCAAGCACTTACAGATTGAGATCAACAGGATGGAAAAACAGGCTTTGACTGATCAGCAAAATACAGAGAGAACGTCCAGAAGATCCTTTTCCACATCTTCAACCCGCTTCCATTCAGAGAAGTTCTCATTTCAAAGGTTCTATACATCGTGGAACCAAGAGGCAACAAGTCATAAGTCAGAGAAGCAACAGTTCAGGGAGCATTACACTACCTATGCAGGTTCATCGCATTCTAACCGTTTCTTTGTGCCCCCGACCTTCAAGTCTGTTGGAAACCCGGTGGAAGCCCGCAGGTGGCTGAGGCAAGCTAGAGCCAACTTCTCTGCTGCTCGGAATGATCTTCATAAGAATGCCAATGAGTGGGTATGCTTCAAGTGCTACCTGGCCACAAAGCTGGCGTTGATAGCTGCAGACTACGCGGTCAGAGGAAAGTCGGACAAAGATGTTAAACCAACAGCTCTGGCACAGAAAGTGGAAGAGTACAACTCCCACTTAACAGGACTAGCAAATGACGTTCAAATCCTTGAAGGATATGGTGTGGACAGTCTAAGAACTCGCTATCCTGATCTTCTGCCCTTTCCACAGATCCCCAACGACAGATATACGTCGGAGGTCGCAATGAGAGTGATGGAATGCACAGCACGGATCATCATAAAACTTGAAGCCTTTGTGCAGCAAAAATTATAATTCTGCCATCATACTGCTGTTAAAGATCAGAAAAGTAAACTAAAAATATGCATAGATCCTCTTTGAACGTGAGGACAAAGAGACTGAGCAATAGAAATCATGTATATTATTGTTTTGAGGCAAAATCAAGTATCCAGCTGGCAGCTTATTGTACATATGCAGTTTCAACCTGTGATGGCGGTACTGTGGCCCATGCACAATGAATACATGTATGGCTTCCATATCCTATTGGTAGGCTGTCTCAACATAGATGTTGCTGTAATCTGTGTACAAACACAATCTATATGCAGATGCTGTACATTCAAATGCCTCAGCAATACATTTTGTTTACCAAAGTCCCCATGTTGAATAGATTTGCTCTCAGATTAGAAGAAATATGCTGCTTTTTTACTTTACCTTTTATAAAAGATATATTTTTCCTGCCACAGATAACCAGTTGACTGTACTTTGAGGGTGTACTTATAATGGAAAACTACCGTTAAATACTATATAAATGTCAAATACTACAATTGTCGCGTCATGCAATATGTCCTATTTGCCAGATCTCAAAACAAGTCAAGGAAATTACAATCATGTTTGTATTTGTATATTTTACTTATTTTGTATTTTGACGTTTGAGTTCATATCATTTCTGTAAAAGTTGTAGGTTTTATGTAACATAGCCAATCACTTGTTAAGGGACAAAGCACTTTCTTGAACCTCCTCATGTATTTGCACTTGTAGACTGCTCGTGTCACCCCGGCAGTCACGGAGAATCCAACTGTGAATGGAAAATCTTTGATGTTACTTTACACTCAAATGTATTTCCCTCACATTATGTTATGTTATTTGTCTCTGTGAAATGACATTTGGTGACTATTTTGGATCATAACCATTCACTGCATTTGTATGTTGACGATTAATACATATTAGCAGTGTTTTAGTCTGGGGTCTCCTGCTTTGAAAAATGAAGTTTAGGATAAGACAGAATGGTCCATAGCTCAGCTGCAGCTCGACCAAGTCAACCAATTGTCATTTATTTTACAACAGTACAGCCTACTTTGGAATACAAAGTAGCACTCTGGTCAAATGAAGAGCCGTGGTGTTATCATATCATTTGGGCACATCCTTTAACATGTTCTGGCAATGTCAAATCATGTTCATGGATATACGGTTGTTTGACCTTTTCTGGTTTAAGGAACATACAGTCGCATCACATTATGGTGCTTGTGAGTTTTTACTGCTTTATTAAGTTTGTTGTACCATTAATGATTTTCAGGACTAACACACTACACTGGCCACATATATAAATGTAATTTTTAATTGTAATTTCAAATGTTGTGCTTCTTACTTTCTAAACTGTTGTCTTATTACACCTCAAACGTGAGGTCATTCAGCCAAGGGAAGGTCCTTGAAGACAGGTTTTACTAACATTCGCAAAGGAATACGCTGTATATCATCTGCTGATGTACACTGTGCCATAGGTAATAAAGTCCCCTTAAATAAACGGTGTCACTTTTTCCTAATAGTTTACTAAGGTAAATGACCCTATGAAAGGAATGTTTTCCAGTCCAGAAATGACTCATTGAAACAATTCTTGCAATTAAATAAATATTTTTTGTAATGCACCTGATTTTATACATTTTTCATATTATATGTTAGCTTAAGTTTGTAACTGAAACAAGTAATCTACTGTAAGTAGAGTAATACTGAGTAAATTATAATGTACTCTGATCATTGGCAGTGACATGGGATTGTCACAACCTACAGTAGGAGCAAAAATGATCTGCATGTTTGATTAAATGTTTAATTTAGAAGTAAGGTTCAGTTGTGGACAGATTCGAGCATGCCCAAAAATATATTTCTGATTTTTTTGACCATATGTGGTACAGAGATTGAAAAGGTTCATTTTGTCTTCATATATATAGTTATTAGTTTTCTTATTTTCAGACAATTTAGTTGTTGCATAGGTTGTTACCTGCTGACGGTTTCGGCTGTCACTTCAGCCTTCTTCAGAGCTGTCATCTGACTTCCTGGTCATGACGTGCCTTTATCAGCTGACTGGATCGGGAACCTGTATGTGAACGTATGGTTCCCGACCATACCGGCATACCCTGGCGGCACGGGGGCGGAGGGGGGGCGCAGCTGGGTCGGGAACCATACGTTCACATACAGGTTCCC